>CM053027.1:328582852-328623684 GCA_028564925.1 Lithobates sylvaticus | reverse complement strand
TATACCTAAACATAATTCATAAAATTTCATATAAGCTTTAGCATGTTAATGGAATTTCAAAAGTTGCCTTTGTTCTAAATAAATCTACATCTTTCTGTAGTGCTCACCCCTGGGGGGACTGCTGAGAATATGCCCAGGTCTCCCTTGCTATTACAGAGGCTGCCAGTAAGAAGCACAGTTGCATGCACACCGACATTACAGGCTCAGTCTAATAGATGAATGTATTGCTGAGTAACTTACCCACTATATCCCCGGAAAGATTTACCCCCTTCCTGACCAGAGCATCTTTTGCGATTCTGTACTGTGTCGCTTTAGCTGACAATTGCGCGGTCGTGCGACATTGTACCAAACAAAATGTAAACAAAATTGACGTCCTTTTTTTCCCACAAACAGAGCATTCTTTTGGTGGTATCTGATCACCTCTGCAGTTTTTATTTTTTGCGCTAACGACAGATTTGAAAAAAAGCTATATTTTTTACTTTTTGCTATAATAAATATCCCCAAAAAATCTATAAAAAAATTATTTCTTCCACAGTTTAAGCCTATATGTATTCTTCCAAATATTTTTGGAAAAAAATCGCAATAAGTGTATATTGATTGGTTTGCGCAAAAGTTATAGCGTCTACAAAATAGGAGAGATTTATTTATTTTTATTATTCGTTTTTTTTTTTACTAATAATGGCAACGAGCTGCGATTTCTATCGGGACTGCAACATTATGACAGACACTTAGGACACTTTTGACACTATTTTGGGACCATTGTCATTTATACAGCGATCAGAGCTACAAATAGCCACTGATTACTGTATAGATCACACTGGCAGGGAAGGGGTTAAACACTAGGGGTTAAGTGTGTCCTAGGGAGTGATTCTAACTGTGGGGGGATAGGCTCACTACAACATGACAAAGATCACTGCTCCTGATGACAGGGAGCAGTAGATCCCTGTCAAGTTGCTAGGCAGAACAGGGAAATGCCTTGTTTACACAGGCATCTCCCCGTTCTGCCTCTCCTCACCACAATCGCGGGCTGCCGGCGAACATCAAGTTTGCAGGACCCACGGGCACACTCCCACGGCGCATGGTGGGCTTGTGCACGTGCGCTCGATATGCGGCAAAAATGTGCCATTCTGCCGACGTATATGTGTGTGCGGCGGTCGGCAAGTGGTTAAACAGGAGAGGGGTTCAGGAGACTTCAAAACGATCAATAAGAGGATAAACTTCTAGCACAAATCCTTTTATCTGCAGACACACACATGAAAGTCCCAAACAAAGGTCCTACTAACAACAACCTTTATCACATTCACTTGGCTCAGGGATCTCAGCTATCTTCACCCCACTTGGGTTATATATTATAAAATACCCTAGGTTGGACACACATTGTCCTTGGGAAACACCTTAATTTTCCCTGCCTTGCTATAGACTCCACCTCAGCTCCCAGTACAGACAATCATGCTGGTCCATTTGCTCTGGTACAGATATCTTCACAAGCTGCTAACATTCAAAGTCCCAAAACCCCCCTTTTATGTTTTTAGTTACTAACAACAACTAACAACACTAAAGCCCCATACACACGGTCGGACTTTTTCATCAATTTGGTCCGATCGGACAAGGTTGTTGAAAAATCAGACCGTGTGTATGCACCATCGGACAGTGTTCGTCGGTTTGTCCGTCGGACAAAGTCTTATCTCCTGCTGGAAAGATTTCCCGTCAACCCGGTCCGATCACACCAAATCCGAGCGTGTGTACGCTTGTCCGACGGACAAAGTGCTACGCATGCTCTGAAGAAATTCTGTGACGGAAGCGCTCGGTCAGGTAAAACTACCTTTCCTAATCGACACAGCACATTCGTCACGCTGCAATGTTAAAATGTCTTTAATGCAGCGCATTCTCTTTTTCTTTACAATGCAACAAGAATGACATCTTTTAGCTGCTCCTATTCACCCGCACTTCTCACAAACTTACTTCTTTATTACTTTGCAGCATTTATACACTACATGTTTATTTTTACTCAGATCGTAATACAATCTTTCTTATTTTTTTACCCAGATTTTTTTTTTTTTTTTTTTTGGGGGAATACATATTTGAAGGAGGTTTTTTTTTTTTTTTGGAGGGGGTTTGTATGTCTCAACTTAGCAAAACCACATTATTAACATTTGTATTTCTTGCTTACATTTACTAGGAGTTTGTTGGTTGTTGGTGCCCCTTGTTAATTCTAGGATTAGTGAAATGTACCTGCCTACTCAAAGAAAAACTGTCATTGTAGAAAAGTAAAACACAATAGTCAATGATTATTTCAAATCAAAAAAACCTTTATTTAGGTCTCAGCAACAGACCAAAGAGGAACGCAGCCATGGTGAAACTTGGGGAATTTGCAAAGCCTTGGACACCCATGGCAACCATCATTTTACAGACTTAAACAATTGGGGGCATGAAGACTACCTATCTAAATAATAAGGGAGCGCAATCTGGTCCTGAAGTCCAAAACATCCGGAACTGCAGCAGATGCCATCTAGGTCCCCAGGCTCTGGTACTACGAGAGGCTCCATCTTCTCTCAGACCAGACTGAGTCCAGGTTGTCACTCTCTTGTCTTCCTTGTACGCTTCCTTCCACGCCGTGGTGCTGGTGCTGGTGGGGTGGCAGAAGGAGGAGGAGGAGGCGGAGCAAGGTCACTCTCGCAAACATGTGTGAGGGGAGTCATCTCCCCAGCCATCCCCTCATTTAGTATTTTGAGGATGACCTCCTCACACATGCTGCGTTGCCCCGCCTCCATACCCGTAAATTTACTTGTAACCAAGGAGGCAAAGGCCTCCTCGTAGGTGGGTGTGGCATAGAGGGAGGCTGAGGCATCTTTTATCAGCTGGAGCGCTGACTCTCCCACCTCCCCCATGTTTTTCGCCCTTCTGTAGGGAAGGCGGAGGGGAGAGACTTGGGAGACAGTCAGGCTCCTACGCCTACCCCCCTCTTGGCTGCCACTACCCCCTGCCTCCTCCTGACTGCCACCTTCCACAGCCACCTCCTGGCTGAGGTCTTCCTGTGTATGAAAAAGGGACATAGTTTCAGTTATTTGTTCATCAAACACACACAATTCTCATCTAGTGACTGTTGCAAAATGTTTTCAAATACAAAACCATACAATTCTCAGCCCTGCAGTTTAGATTCTTCCCAAAAATGTCTCCCACACCACTGTCTGTTGATATGTCAATCACGTTAGGAAATAAGCAATTGGGGATCCTGAATTAACTGAACATCATTCATTATTCAACAAACTGGTTCCAAAACTACTATACCTGGAACAAGCTGGGCACCTGCACATATTCCTGACTGGAAGGCCCAGGTTGGTCCTCGGAAGCCTCATCAGGGGTGGCGTGCGTGGAAGGACGCGTGCAAGGAAGAGTCGAGAGTGACTTCCTGACAGTAGCCTGGTCTTTGAGAAAGTGGAGCCTGTCATAGTACCAGAGCGTGGGGACATGGACATCAGCTGCTGCAGCTCCAGATGCTTGTGACTTCAGGACCTTATTGCGCTCCCGGAAATAGGTAGTCTTCATGTTGTTGATCTTCACTTTTAAGTTTGCGACGGTTGCCATGGGCAGGGTAGGCTTTACAAATGCCACCAGTTTCAGCAGGGCTGCGTACCTCTTTGGTCTGTTGCTATAATCCCTGTGTTTTGCCTGCCATAAGAGGGGGAATTGCCGGTATTTATCAATGAAGTGTGGGAGAAAGCTCACGTTGTAGAACGCCTCCATCACCTCTGCAAGACACAACGCCACACAAAACAATATAAATAATGTCAGCCTAAACTCTCCTAATCTTCTCCATAAAGAAGCCTCAAGTTCTAATCAGTCTAGGCTAGTTATGTACCAACGTCAAATTGTACCTTCGTTTGTAGCGATCGTCTCGTGCGTGAGCTTTCTCTCCCCTCGTCTCCCAGATCGTGGCTACGACACAGGCGTGTGACGTTTTATATACAGTGCGCATGCGTCAAACTCCGCCCGCCCCTGACGATCTTTCTCGTCTATTCCCCACCCCTTCTCTTTACGGCGCAGTGGGGAGAGCACATGGCGGGGACACAGCAGGTGCGCCCCAAATATCCCCCCAACGAGGAGGAGGACGAGGAAAGGCCGGAGGCAGAAACGTCCCGATCCCGGAGCCTGAAATTCAAGGCCTCCAATATGTCATTTGGAGAAATGTTGGAGATGGTGGACATATTAAAGAGGAGCGACTATGATGGGAAGTATGGGCCTTACCTCAACCCCAATGTCCGCAAGGCCAAGATCATGTCTAAAGTTGTGAGAAGGCTGTACAATCATTTTGGGGTACAACGATCCAAGGAGCAACTGAGGAAACGCTGGTCAGACCTGAAACTGAGGGAGGCCGATCAGTACAGAAAGATCAAGAGAATTCTTCAAAAAAGTAAGTAGTTGTGTTTTGTGTTTGATTTCTTGCTTGCATACTGCTCCATGTGGTTTGATTTTTACAAAGTTGTACATTCCAAAATGGCCACTTTCATGTTCGTCTGTGCATTCGATCGTACTCAGCCTCGATCTTTCTGCCACTGTCATGTCGTGTGTGTGTCCATTCGATCGTACGCAACCTCGATCGTGCGGCCACTTATAATACGATGTTTGGTGTTTTTTTGGGGGAAAGGAAGTTTGTTCTCCCTAGAAATGTCATCCAGAATGTAAAGCCAATTTATTCAATGTAAAGGAGAGGTCACCCAGTAGCTGTTTACCCATCTGGACTCGAGAGCACTAGTGCTGGGACACCCAAACCCCCTTTTTATTAGCCTTTTCCACACATGTGCTCCAGTGGATACTAGAGGGGGGTCTCCATCACACAAACTTCTACCAAAAAGCTAGTCAGTTTAGCACCTTTACAAAGTGACTACATTCATGTAGTTGACATTTGTAACTGGCCAAACTAAAATAGTGTCCGTCACTTTCAAGCAATGTTTGTCATTTCCTATTTCTGCCCTCAATAGTTTGTGTTGCTAAATCTTCCTTTTGGACATTCTCATAGGGGAGCGAAAACTTGGGCCGTCTGAGGAAACCCCCAAACCAACACCTCCCAAAAAAGGGGAAAGAGCAGAAGCAGAGGAGGAGGAGGAGGAGGAAGGAGAGATCATCGAACTTGGAGAAATTGTCACCACAACAGGTGAGTGTGGGAGAACACAGCTACTGGTAAGCTAATCCATGTATGGCTGCCTCATTTCCAACACCCCATTTTTGTTTGTTTGTGGTTTTTAGGTGACGTGGATGTTGTGGAAGAAAAATCGCACTTTACCACAGAGAGTGCCCACGTACTCATCGGAGAGATAATGGTCTGCAATCGAGATCTAGATTACATAAAGCAAAACATCAATGATGTTCAACAAAAATTGAAGAACATCATTGATGTTTTAGGAAAAATATGAAAACGCACCAAGTAATTAACACACATTTGTGCCTGCTTCTGAACACATTTGCAACTTAAAACCTGTCTGAAATTTGGAACATGCACACATTGTGTCCACATGTGCTAGCTCCCACCATGGTGGATGAATGGCAACGTTTTTTTGGGGGTGCAAACACTTTACGAACTACGAAAGTGGTTGTGGTGAAGGGGTTGCACCCCCAAAAAACGTCCATTCATCCCCATGATGGAAAATGGCACTTTTGAAGCTTCTAGGCATGTGTTTTCCCATCTAATGACCATTTTCAGACCCAAATTGTGTGCATGTTCCAAATTTCCACTTTTCGGGGGTGACCCCCCCATGTGATGAAGGCAAGATCAAACACACTTTGAACATATAGTCATGTCTGATCTTGTCTTCACTTTACAAAGTTGAACTTTCCAAGTTCCTAGGTTCTGTTTTGCTCCATGCCTGGTTTTACCAATTGCGGAATGTTTGTAAACAATGTTGTAAATAACCAAGATGTTGTCAGTTTTGGCGTGAAGATTGTAAACGCACTTGGGAATGTTTTCCTAGTAAACTTTTATTTTTCTAAATGTGTGGCTTCCTTATTTAAAAAACACAATGCATTATGTATGTAAAATGAAAAGGATATGGGGGGCAATGGGTGTTATTTACTAAAGGCAAATCCACTTTGCACTCCAATTTTCTTTCCCGGGGAACTTTTTCAATGCACTTGTAGAGCATAGCGGATTTGACTTATGTAAATGACACCCACAGTGCTTTGTACGAAAACACGGAGCACAGCATTTTGGAGAATACACACATGTCAGACCTGGTGATGAAAAGGAGTATTTTGGGTGTCAGTTATGCAGTACAAACCTTCTCTAGACCAAAGATTAGGTAGCAAACACACAACATGAGAATAATCTTTTTGGGAAGAAGAGACAGTTACCTCCTTTTGCCCAGAAAGTGCATTCCCACTGTCGAAGGCAAAGGGAAAAAATGTCAAAGTAAAATAAGCTAAAAAGAAGACTGAAATGACATGAAATCATAGGTTGGTTAAAATATCAGATTTATTAAAAAATGCCTCTCACACATCGTCAGGCAGAGCAATGGCCCCCCTACCCACAAAGTACTGCATATATTGGTCCCGGACCACACGGGCATTTAGAGGGGGCAAGCCTGGACGTGCCACTCGAAGGGCTGTGAGTTCGGCATTTGGAGGGCCCTCCACATCTGGGCCAACGGGCACCACATAGTTCCTGTTATGTCTTTTGAGGAAGTTGTGCAATATGCAACAGGCAAGAACTATGTGGTTCAGTTTGTATTCCGCCAAGTTAAATGCCGTCAGGAACAGGCGGAAGCGGCTGGCCAGGATGCCAAAAGCGTTCTCCACAACTCTTCTGGCTCTGGACAGCCTGTAGTTGAAGACCCTCTGGTCCGGGGTGAGGGTCCTCATCGGGAACGGCCTCATCACATGGGGAGTCAACGCAAACGCTTCATCTGCGACAAAGACGAAGGGGAGTCCTTCGGCATTCTCCTCTGGAGGTGGCAAGCACAGACTGCCACTTTGGAGACGCCAGTAGAACTCCGTGTGCGTAATGGCCCCACCATCCGATATCCGGCCGTTCATCCCCACGTCCACATACATAAACTCGTATGTTGCCGACACCACCGCCAACATCACTACACTATTAAACCCTTTATAATTATAATAGTAGGACCCCGAGTTGGGCGGTGGGACGATGCGGACGTGTTTCCCATCAATTGCCCCTCCGCAGTTAGGAAAGTCCCAACGGCTGGCAAAGTGGGAGGCCACAGTCTGCCATTCCTGTGGCGTGGAAGGGAACTGTGGAGTGAAACAAGAAAAAAAAATTAGTCACTTTGCACCTAAACATTGCAAGCAGATTAGACAATCAACATCTTGGAACAAGAGCATTGTCTAAAATTGGAGGCTGGAAAGTATTTGCACAGAAAAGTAGAGGCTCCCCTTCACAGATTACTCACCCCCCCATCAATCCCCCCACTTCTGATGGGCCATTGGCAATAACTAGGGGTTTTGGGGGGGGGGGGGTGGTGGACAGCTAACCCTCTGCACTTCATTGATTGGCAAATGGCTCAATAATGTGGGCTAGTTTGGCCAGACCCTCTGTACTTAACACTATTGGCAGGCCACAGGAAAGATCAAATAACATTTCACCCCCCCCCCCCCCCCCAAAAAAGGCAGGCACAGTGTGACATTATTAAATTACCAAGCAAGCTAATAGGAGGGAAAGAAGACAAAAAAATAGGAAATGGAATGTATGGAGGCAGTCCCTTGCACTACATGCTTTGCTGAATTCATCCCTAAAGATGCGCACTATAAAGAGGTAGGTATATAGTGTGTATGGACCTTGGGAAAGCCAGCAGATAAAGGATTGGTACCATCTGACAGAGCAGTTGGGGGAGGGGGTTCCTAATGAGTTTGCCCCCCCCCCCCCACCAAAAGAACAAAAAAAGGGGGCTCTACATGAAGTAAACCACACAGCAAACATTTGTGCATATTTTAGGGGGTGTTTTGGGGCAAACAATACTATGCAGCAGACAAAAGACATTGCTTAAGTGACTAGGCCATAGGTGTCTATTGGGGCAGAAGAGCATGCTGGTGAGGTAAGTGAAGGGAAAAATGCATGAAGGAGAAAAGGGGCACAGCATATTAGAACATATTGCAATCATGGTAATTAGGGAAGGAGGTCAAAAATACAAGTCATTAGCAAACAGAGCATACATAGAAGGGAATAGTAAAGTAGAAATGTTACCTTAATATAGTCCTCCTGCAGGACCTGAATGATGGCAGAACAGGTCTCTGGAATAATGATTCCCAGGGCCTGGGGAGAGATACCTGAAGAGAACTTCAAATCCTGAAGACTTCTCCCTGTCGCCAAGTACCTCAACGTGGCAACAAGCCTCTGCTCCGGAGTAATGGCTTGTCTCATGCAGGTATCCTGCCGGCTGATAAAGGGGGTCAGCAAAGCCAAAAGACGGTGAAAATCGGGGTCCGTCATCCTGAGAAAGTTCCTGAAATCATCAGGATTATTCTCCCGGATCTCACGAAGCAAAGGCATGTGCGAGAACTGGTCACGCTGAAGCAACCAATTCTTGGTCCACATACTCCTCGTCACTCTGTTCATGGACGGGTCTTGGGTCAAAGCTAAAAGCCCGACACCAATTCCGCGTACAGCACGAACTCGGCGACGAGTACGCACGGGAAACATCGCTCAGAAGGTCACAAAAGGTCGGCTGGTCAGAACGGACAAACAGAAAGCACCGATAAACAGCAAGGCCTGAAAGAACGAAGTGAATACCAGCAACGAGCAGACAATAAGCAGTGCAAATCAAAGCGTCCTATATCAAGATATAGGCCGCAATGACCAACAAATGCGAACTGACTACACGCACTAATAAACAGATACGCACGACAAGCACAAACTGAAGAGCAGTAACGATCTGAGTCAGAAAACTGAGAAGCGCGAATCTTAAGTCACCAAACTTCCACTAACTCTCGATAAACACGGGATCAGCAGAAGGAGCCCAACGGGTGCCTGACGTGGTGCTGAACTTCCCTTTTCTAATCTCGTGGACGACGACTTACGTCACGACGTTCTTCCGGACCGGATATTCCGACAACGTAGTCCGACCGTGTGTACGCAACGCCAACATCGGACAAAGTACGTCGGACAAAGTCCGACCGACCTGGTCCGCGGATTGTCCGAGCGTGTGTATGGGGCTTAAGAGCTGTCTGCCACAAAACTTCCTCAGGTAATTCCTCAGTGAGGGAGACAACAGATCCTTCTCCAAAGGGGACTTCAGGACAGTGCCCTTGAGCAAAATCCATCGATAGTCTTTTCCAGGCCCCTAGCTAAGCAAGTGCTGAGGCCCAGACTGTAATTTCTCGTCTCACTAGCTATCTACCAGAGGCAGCAGCCCCAGGAAAACTGGAACCCTCCCTGGAGAGGAAAGAACATTCTAGAAGGACCTCCCAGACGTTCATCACCTCCCCAGCCACCTTCTAGGGATTTTTATACTGGATATTTGACTCTCCGTGCCCTATATTCTGGAAGCTTCCCCAGAAGCAGGGGAGAGGAATCAAACACCCAGCTAGGAAACCCTGATCAGACAAACAGTAGAATACTGCTCCGCTAACTGCAGTGAAGCCAAGAAACTAACTGCAGTGAAGCCACAGGCAGGTCTGAGCAATAATTGGAAACTGATGCTGGGAGTGCATGCATGTAGACAGAAAATAGCTGAAAGAAGCTGGAGGAGATCAGCCGCAGTGAGATCCAAAAGAGGATGAAAAAATTTTGAAAATAGTACCTATGGCACTTTGACAAACATGGCAGTTGTTTATGATATACAGATCTTTTAACACAAAAATTTTACTTAAAGTGTTACTGCACCTTTTTGGACAGTTAAACTCACTCATTCCCTGCCTAATACTTACCTGTTCCAATCAAGTGAGATACACTCACTAGATTGCACAAACGCTTGTCCATTTCTTGCTGGCTGGGTCTGTGCAACTGCACTGCACCCCCAATGCATTTTGTAAGTATGAACTCATGCTTGGAAGTAATTAGGATTATATGGGATTGCAAATTATATGCATGGGTTCAGCTGGAAAGAATTTGACAGGAGGTTATGTGATCTAGCGAGCTGGATTTCAGACACGCGAGTATAAAACTGGTGGCAAAGCAGAAATGGGAGGGAGGGCTTAGCATATGAGTTTAACTGCCCCTATTACATTTTTTGTTTACACATTTTTGTCAGGTGACTGATGTATTCCTTTTACTACATTTCTAACTAAAATATAATTTTATTTGTAATTTTTTTCAAAATCTGTTGTCTTTTATGCTTAAAACAGTAGTTTTACTATGGAAAAACATAACGTTTAACACAATAATAACCACAAAAATACATGACTTCACACAAAATGCAAGAGTACCCGCTTAAATACTGATCTTATTACCACAGAAGTTACTAAACTACCCGCTAGACCTTGGTCCCTCACAACTACACCGGTCACCTTTGTGCTCTATCCTATGCTCTGTAAATCATGCCTTCAGTCTCTACTTCTATACTTGCATCTTCCCCACCCCTCAAAAACATGCATTTATAACGCCCATACTAAAAATCCCCCACTGGACCCCACCAGTTTCAACAACTTCAACAATGTTTCTCTTTGCTTCTGTTTTTACCTGCAAACTTCAACTGTCTGAAGTACCACCTCACTGATAACAACCTTCTTGACCTTATGGTCTGGCTTTCACATGCACCACTCCACAGAAACTGCCTTCCTATAACTCACCAATGAGTAAAAATCATACTCGCTGACCTTTCTGCTGTTTTTGTACAGTTGACCACCCTCTCTTTCTCAAAAAAATGCACACCCTTGGCCTTCAAGACCCTGCACTTTCCTGGTTCTCCTCCTACCTATATCACTGCACTTTCAATGTCACCAACACCTCTACCTCTTCCACTTTCTGTAGGGGTCCCCCAACCACTTCTATTCTCTAGTTGCTACTCCTTTATTGGTCAGTTAATAGCTTCAAATGGCTGCCAATAGCACCGTTATGCTATTGGCACCCAAATGTATCTCTCTGTTCCTCACCTTACTTATTCAGTCTCTGCAAGTACCACCCTTTTCAGAGCATTTTGGGATGAAGTATTAAAATGAACTTTGTGCACTTTATTAAACTCATTTATCTCATGTTACACATTTGCACCAAAGTTATTTTCAATCATTTATTTACACTGTTTTTGTACTATATGGTTTTGTGAATTTCACTAATCGCTGTTTTATAAATTCTACCTATCAATGTGGATGTCACACTACTTTCTCAAATTCAATCTTTTAAAAACTGAGCATATTGTTTTTTCCCCCTGTGACAGACCTAGCCGGGACACAGGCTTTTTGAGAGGACTAAATGCGAGCCTCTTGACAACCGATTATGGGCCCTGGATTTTAAGTGGCACAGGGTGAATGAGAACCCCGCTATAATCTGTGCTAGTCAGATTCAATTGCAGGGTTAATTAGCACATACAACAATAGGTGAAATACTCTTTAGAATCTGTGTCAAGATAGACTGGACTCATTTGCATTATACAAGACAACAGACAGGTGGCTTGAGTTGATGATATTAGCATCTAACATGTGTGAAGCTCGGTGACAACAAGTCTGACCTGTAGTGAAATCCTGATGGGCACAGAGTCACATCGGCTGCTTAAAGGGATTACTTAATTTGCTCATGTTAATTTGTTACAGGTGTATTGTTAGAGTAAAATGAGCAAGAGAGGGGGGTCTCCTCTTCTACTGTATATAAATACTTGTCAGTTTAGTTCTAATAAAACAGTCCATGCTAGCACTAAGCAAGTCTTGTCTCGTTTAGTGCTTGGGAGCGGTTGGAATATCTGAGATCCATATTCAGACTGGGAGGAAGTGGTATATGACGATTCTGTCCGCCTACAACTCTGGAAGGAAGAGCTAGCCTGTGAGCAGCGACACCAGGGAAAAGTTCTACCCTCCATCCATGTAAGGTACTGGTCGCAGTATGAAGTACGAATGCTGTTATTGGGGGAAGAACCGAAGCAGGAGTGGACAGCTGAGTTAAGCAGGCTGATCCGGGCAGAAATTAGGTTGGACGAGAGCTACAGAGCCCTCCGGTGGTATGTAGCCCAAGTGTGCCCGTGGACAGTGGATGACAGCCTCACGGAAGGCTTTGACTATGATGGCCTGGGATTGTTGTACTGGAGGTTGTCCGAGGACCCTGACTTTGGGAGTGATCTGGAGTGGCGTTTGGAGGAAATAATGGAGCACAGAGAGCAAAGATTGAACATCTCGGAAATGCTCTGGGCACAGGAAGATTTGGAGTTCCTGGCCGCTCAGGAATGGGAGCTGGAGATCGCCTACAGACAGCTGCTAGACTCTGCTCAGCAGCAGGGTGGGGCTCCCTTTTGCCTGGGACTATCAAGAAATACCAGTGGACAACTCTGGTCTGGCTGAAGAGTCGGCAGAGTAACGGTGTGCTTTGCCAACCTGCCCCTGCAGCTATGGACGCGGAGGTCTTATGGCGGATGCAGCAAGTGCTGACTGACCTTGATGATCCTGTTTCTGCATGGGATGATCTTGGATGGAGGAATGTGCCTGTCCAGCAGCATGCCAGAGAATCGGCAGTGGAAAATCTGGAAATTGCCATCCCAAAGCTGAAGTGCTGACAACCGGCCAGAGCTCTGCCAACCTCTGCTCAGCACTGATAGCATCTTCTGGGTTCCATGGACAGGAGATAGTGAACCTATATCCCCAGACACCAGTTGCAGAGACAGGGGATTTGATAGACTTTTCTGCTGAGGAAGAAGAACCTGATGAGCCTCCAGCAGAAGAGCTGGTATTAGGGCCAAACTTCACTGTGCTCTGCCCAGCACCAACGGCAGTATCCGTGGAGTTACAAGGAACTTCCCCAGCTGAAGCGCTGGTCACCGGACAGAGGGTCCAAGACCTCTGCCTCACACCTGTGGCAGTTCCGGAGGCCCAGGGTGAGAAGGTGGCAATCACTTCCCAGCAGCAGATACAGGGGGAGAAGGAAGAGGAGGTGTTTGTTGTCCCTCCTCAACAGTCGGCCAGGGTGGAGAAAGCGGTCTTTTCTCCCCAGAAAAGATCCGTGCACCTGAGAGACAGTACCACAGACATGTCGTCCCAGCAGCCAGATGAGGGAATGGAAAAGGAAGTTGCCGGCTCCCTTTCCAATGGCAGCTACACAATTTGGGAGTGGAGGAAGCCAGCCTCCTGCCCCAATGGTTAACCGGAGTGGAGGATGTGGAGCCCCCAGCAGAAGTGCTGGCAACAGGGCAGAGTGCTACTGTCAGACTCACGTACCTGACTGGTGAGCCGGATATAGCAGGGGAAGGTCTCCCTTACGCGCCTGGTTCGCGGCCCCTGGTAGTATAGACAGGAGGCACGGGAGCGCAAGCTGGTATGAGAGCCTGGCGGGTAAGTGCAGGTGAAGAGGTCCAACGGCTCAGGTGCTGGTGGAGTGGCTTCTACTAGGCAGCTGGTGGCTGGCAGCAGATGCAGGGCAGGAGCTGAACAACAAGTCCACACACAGGCACTATACTGGGGAGCAGGCAAGTTCACAGTCCGGGTCACTAGCAGGGTTGGCAGCAGGCGGGCAACGTGGTACAAGGAGCAGGCAGGTACAGAGTCCGGGTCACAAGCAGGGTAGGCAGCAGGCGGGCAACGTGGTACAAAGGAGCAGGCAGGTGCAGAGTCAAAGACAAGCCGAGGTCGGGTACAGGCAGAAGACAGGATAATCCAAGGGCAAGCCGGGTAGTCAGGAGGGCAATCAGGAGACTCAGGTAAGGCAGCGGGTGCAGGGGTACTGGGAGCTGAAGATCGGACAGCACTGAGCACAGTGCGTGTGGATGCTAAGTAGGCCGGTTGGCGCCAAACACCGCGCACCAACGCGAGCTCGCACATGAACGCAGCCACGGGCGCCAGCTCGCGCCGGCGCACCACGGTGCTCCACAGGGCGCCCATCGCTGGGTCGACTATGGGAAGTTCCATGACAGCTACCCACCTCTGCCTAACACCAGCAACAACTGTGGAGTTCCAGGGAGCCGGGATAGTCGGCCCCTCTCTCCAGCGACAAGCTGAGGTAGTAAAGCTGCTACTCCCAGCCGAATCACTGGCAACAGGACAGAGCGCCGCTGGTGCAAATGTCACCCTGTCTTCTCTCCAGCGGCTGAAAAGACTCCAGGGAGAAGGGTCAGTCCAGGCCTCTCCACAGCGGCAGATATGTTCTCTGAGAGAGGCAGAGGTTGGCTGGGTGAGGAATACTCTGTTTGGAACCATTTGTTTGAGGTACTGTGTGGATACCAGCATTAGAGGACTGGAACCCCTGGCTAACTTCGGAGTCAACCCATCTGGGGTCTCCTCCTGTTAGTCTCCTGCCGAAAAGGGGGAAAAATGTTACAGACCTAGCCGGGACACAGGCTTTTTGAGAGGACTAAATGCGAGCCTCTTGCCAACCGATTATGGGCCCTGGATTTTAAGGGGCACAGGGTGAATGTGAACCCCACTATAATCTGTGCTAGTCAGATTCAATTGCAGGGTTAATTAGCACATACAACAATAGGTGAAATACTCTTTAGAATCTGTGTCAAGATAGACTGGACTCATTTGCATTATACAAGACAACAGACAGGTGGCTGGAGTTGATGATATTAGCATCTAACATGTGTGAAGCTCGGTGACAACAAGTCTGACTTGTAGTAAAATCCTGATGGGCACAGAGTCACATCGGCTGCTTAAAGGGATTACTTAATTAGCTCATGTTAATTTGTTACAGGTGTATTGTTAGAGTAAAATGAGCAGGAGGGGGGGGTCTCCTCTTCTACTGTATATAAATACTTGTTAGTTTGGTTCTAATAAAACAGCCCATGCTAGCACTAAGCAAGTCTTGTTTCGTTTAGTGCTTGGGAGCGGTTGGAATATCTGAGATCCATATTCAGACTGGGAGGAAGTGGTATAGGACGAAAGCACTCAAGAGGAGTGTGGGAGCGTTTTGTCACACCCCCCATCTCCCATCTCTTGAAGTCTTTATCAAGCTCAGCATCACAACTATTTCAGTCCATTTCCTGATGGCAGGGCGCTAGGTGCAATGCTGGTTTCAGGCCACTCCTTTTGGCCCTACATGCAATCACTGTCCATATCTTGGTGCCTCAACTTTGGTATCATTTCTAAAATTTGCACCTTTGTTTTTAACAATGACACAACAAAGCTCACTATGTTGACATCTCTCATCGGCCTACCTCTATACATGCTGTCCTCCCTTCATTCATGAAAGTTGCTGCCACACTCATGCACCTCACCCATCATTCAGTGCCTGTCCATCCTCTCTACCATTCCCTCAACTGGCTTCCACACACCTAACACATATAATTCAAGATATTACGTACAAAGCCATCCACTACTTTGCCCCAAGCTACATCACCAACCTTGTCCCAAAATATCTCCCAAAGCTCCTCCCAAAACGTCCTGCTTTTTACCTCATCACCTCCTCCCATGCTTGATTTCAGAACAGGCCCTCCTAAGGTTGGCCATACATGGAGAAAATGGATTTCCTGCAACCACGGCATGCTGGTTGTACTCAAGTTGATCGATCAAACTGTGTATGGCCTGCCTAACCCTCTTTTATTAAATTGTATTGTAACTATGCTGTCTCCTTTTATTTTGTAAAGCACTGTGAAAACTTTTGGTGCTATAAATCCTGTATTATAATACAACATTGTAATACTAATAATGATAACAGAGACATCCATGGTGACTTTTAATGCACCATGTGCACTCCCTCTCTACTAACATATAAGGTTTTTAGATAGGTCACTTTGAAACCTCAGGCTGGCAGTGATATAAACTTCTGCAGTTGGGTTGGCTCGGGCACTTAATAGAGGTGGATTTAGTGGGAATGTCTTTAACCAGCA
Organism: Lithobates sylvaticus; assembly: GCA_028564925.1. Taxonomy (NCBI): domain Eukaryota; kingdom Metazoa; phylum Chordata; class Amphibia; order Anura; family Ranidae; genus Lithobates; species Lithobates sylvaticus. The sequence continues at coordinate 328,607,779 of CM053027.1, read as the reverse complement.
TGGTTTGTAAAATGATCAATGTTTACAGGCAAGTTAAATCTCATAATATACAACCTTTAATTAGCTTCAAGGATTTAAAAGCTAGTGGCATTGTTGGAACACCGTCAAAAAATGTTCATGACCAAATTTTAGTGACCCAGTTGTTAAGATGTGGGTACCGACAACATAATTTCTTAAGTAAGACAAGATTTCTTTACTTTTAGGTTTAAAGACAAGCCACATAACATAATTTCTTTACTTGTATTTCAATACCCAATGAAAATCACAGAATGTGATTCTGGAATGAAGAAGCCAATATAATTTCAGTACAGATGGGGTATGTGTCCATCTGTAACTGCTGCAGTTCAAATATATGCATACATGTAAATGGTGACCATTGCTGTGGATGATCATATTACATATTCCACAACAGCTGCAAACTGCCTTGGGAATGTGACCACTGCGCCAGTTATCCATATAACTGATCCCTTTGAGGTATCTGTATTAATGTCACATGTACTAGAGGAGTATTTATAAAAGGTAAAAAAATAAAAACATCTGTATATTGAAATCATATAGCAACATTTTCACTGTCCACTTAAAATGAATTGCTGCTCTTGAGCAAAAATAACCTTGTTAATATGCTAACTACAGTTGGTTAGACTTGCAAGCCGTGTGTTGTCAGGATATATATCCATTAACCTTTTGATGTGGAGAAGAAACTCCTGAGGGAATGCAGTCATTATAAGGCAGGCATGTGTATTTCTTCCAGTTATTTTTTAAAGGTACACTCCAGCATCAATGAAGCCAGAAATCTATACTGATCGGGGTGTTCATCGAGGCAAAGCAATCCCGCTATCTAAGATCAACTTTTTGGTGCTAAATTTTAAGCTGGGAAACCAGATTTTCCACCCTTGCATACAGGAGAAGTATTCCCAATCCTGGTTCTGTTTGTCTCTCATACCCAGAGAGAAAATTTTACAGCACAAAACCAAGCACCTCTGGCCAAACAGCAAGCTACATAGGTAAAACATTTATTAACTTTTTTAACTGCCAAATTTTTTAACTGCCAAATGATTTTTTTTTTGGCAACGGTTGGTTGATATAAAAGCAGAATTAATGAAGATGGTTACACTAGTTGCACTTAAAAACACTTTCGTTTTTAATAACTTCATAATAGTATGCTTTGAGCCTTAAAACCATAACTTCCTCATAGTTTAGTTAGCTCTGAACAGAAAAAGCCATTAGTTTTAAAATCCAAACCTAACCATATAACTTCCTGGACCAGCATTCAATGATTTATCTCATAGCCATTTATATTTATTGGGTTTAGAAATGGCTGCTTTTATAAAAGGAGCTGATGTTGGCGCTTCTCAAACACAGAGTGGGTGTTGGCTGTCAAATTGACAGCAGAACCACACAGATTACACAGGGAAAGTGAACCCAACAATACTATCCGCATCCCCTGAACCAGGCACCTCTTCTGTCTAATGCCGCGTACACACAAGCGGACTTTGATGGATTCTGTCGGACGGTCTTCCCGACGGACTTTCGGCGGAGTTCCGACGGACTTTCCGAATGAATGGATTTGGCCACACACAATCACACCAAAGTCTGATGGATTTGAACGTGATGACGTACGACTGGACTAATATAAGGAAGTTCATAGCCAGTAGCCAATAGCTGCCCTAGCTAGTTTTTTGTCCGTCGGACTAGCATACAGACGAGCAGATTTTTCGACCGGACTCGAGTCCGTCGGAAAAATTTGAAACATGTTCTATTTCTAAAGTCTATCGGAATTTTGGACAGCAAAGGTCCGATGGAGCCCACACACGATCAAATTGTCCGACGGATTCGTTCTGTCAGACCTTTGCTGTCAAAAAGTCTGCTCGTGTGTATGTAGCATTAGTGTTGGTCTGACCCTGTAGGGCTGGTTAAATAGTTCAGCAGCTCAATCATCTCATTCTCAGCTTTTGCAGAAAAAAATAAATCAAATAATCTCATATAAATAACTGTAAAATGTTCTTAAAGTTGAAGACAAGCCCAAACTTTCTAGTTTATGTTAGATTGTTTGAAAAAATTGTTATGGCCTCTTGTGTCTCCATTGAGAAGAATTGCCCTTATTTTCAGCTTCTGGAGATATGAAAGGAAATATGAGGAAGTCTTCCGAAAATGAGGTTAAATTGTCCTCTTTGACATCTTTTACTACCACTACTGTGTCAGCTACTGGAAAAAACATCTCCATTTATCCCCACCTGGCCACCTCCTGTTCTGTTGACACCTTTAAAAATTTTAGATTACCCAACAGTTTCACTTGGTAGATAGCGATAAAAACCCTACTCTATCCAAAATTAAAAACAAATGGTTGAAATTTCACTTTATACCTTCCTTTGCAAATGTTATAATGTTTTTATGCACACAATACAGTACAGTATCTGGACTGAACTTTTAGAGTGTGCCTGCAAGCAAACCCACCCAGCCCTGACATTCAAATAGCAGGAAAGGTGTAAACCATGGGTGTTCAACCTGTGGCCCTCAAGCTGTTTTGCGGAACTAAAAAAGCTATCACGCCTCTGCCTTTGGGAGTCATGCTTGTAACTGTCAGCGGCTTGCAATGCCTCATGTGACTTGTAGTTCTATAACAGCTTAACAGGTCACAGGTTGAGCACCCATGGTGTAAATGAAGGAACAGAACTCAGATAAAAATGAACTGTACACAGTGCCTGACTTTACTACAGTTCCAGTGGCTCCTGGATAGCATCAGTAACCCACAGACTGATCCTAGATGATTCCCATAATTGCTTCTTAAAGAATTATACAGCATTGGCTAGTGATAAGCATCCACCAAGGAAAGAGTTTATTGTTTCTGGGTCTCATCAGCACATTAGTAAGCATTTGAAACATAAAATTGAAATGACTGCAGACAATGTTGAAGTACAAATGGAAAACCTTCTCGGCAGGAAAAAATCCTAATGCACTGTACTCTTTTTGGTGTGGCTTTTCTGAACTCTGGTTTGCGATTGCTGTCATTTGTTCAGGTAGTGTTCCATCCACACAAACCACTCAAGAATATCTGGAGAAGAATTTACAGTATGTCCGTTTATCCTTACAGAGGTATTGCTCTGGTAAAATAATTGAAAGTATACGGATCAATACCTAAAATACTGTTGCCACTTTTGGTGAGATTATTTGGGTGTTGAACTATGGAAACATGAGAATCGTGGAGTTGTCTTACTTTTTTCCCAGCCTTTAATTATGATTTTATTTTTGTGGTAATTAATACAAATTACACAGAAGAAACTGAATCTAGAACAGAATTACAAGCTATGGCAGAAACAATAAGCTACAGGAAATTCAAAAAGGAATAGTCTCTGAGTCTGCCATTATTATGGTTATGCTACAAAGAAACAAATCAACAGATCACCCTTTTCCACTACCTATAATAAAATGTAAATCTGATTTATTATTATGTAGTAAAAAATTTTTAGGTCACCTTACTGACTGACCAACTGAGGACTTACAGGCAACTTGTCTGTTTCATACAGAGAGGACCATGTTGATACATTGACTCTACTGTGCCTGTGGTGTTTTGACTCCTTGATAATCTCTATTCCCAGGCTGCTATTCGTTCTGAAACCTGTGCCACACAGGGTGGGCTGATGTGTGATATATATTTGTAGTGGAGTGCCCATTTACTTCTCCTGCTTAGTTGCAGGTCCAGTCCCCTTTAACTCCTTTCCCACACCTGAGTTCCTGGACATGCTCAGGGAAGATAAGTTTCTCTGCTTCTCTCCCTCATACGCTCAGAGAGGCCACACCGGATGAGACAGAGAAGCTGGACAAGTGGTTTGCAGCCAGGTGAGAGGCCCACCACTGTTAGAACTGGAGGGTGGGTAGCTGCGCTGAAGCCTAGAAGTTTGCAGCTGTCGAGAGATCCACTTACTGTGCAGAGTCTCTCCCTAATTGATACCAGAGTACCGTATTTTCAGGCGTATAAGACGACTTTTTATAAAATTGGGGGTCGTCTTATATGCCGGTAAAAAAAGGTGCACTTTTAGTTTGTTTGGGCCAAGCTGGCCAAAAACGAACATCCCTAATCTGGCAGCCTGCTGGATGTGTGGTAATACTATATGTAGCTTCAGCCACATACAGTATACCGTGCTGAGCCAATCACGGTGAGCGATGTATTCTATTACCTTTTTTTTTCTGACCATTTTCTGGCAAATCATGGGTAACATCATTGCGATTTTAGTTTTTGTCTGTGTTCCCATTGGTGTGTTTTCTGCTCACTTCCTGTCCAGACAGGAGATGATGGGTAAAACACTTTCAGTGGGGACGCAGATGTCAATAAAAACCTGCCAGAGGCTCTAACTTTTACCTGCTCTACCCTAAACAAATAAAAATGTGTGTCTGGAGCTAAGCTATAAAAAAAACCTTTGTGCATGCAGAGGAAGGCAACATATTCTCTTGGCTCTTCCCCAGCAGTTTATACTTACCTTTTCTTCACTCCTCCACTTCAAACTCACTTGTTCACTCCAACCAACCCAGAATGAGAAAAGGCAGCCCATGTTTCATTCTTTTCAAAGTTTGCACAAGGCTGATGACTTTCTCCTTACCCTATGTGACAGTGATGGGCCAACCCCCAGGCACCAGTAAGTTACTGTGTCTTTGCTCCGAAAGGCTAAACAGAGTAGATAGAATGAATGAATGAATGAATGAATGGATTTGTATAGCGCTGCAACTGCGAACTGAATCGCCTCGAGGCGCTTGATCTGACCTGCGTTGATTCCTTCTTAGAAGAGGTAGGTCTTGAGTTTTTTCCTGAAGGCCCGATGGTCTTTTTCAAGCGGATGTTCGTAGGTAGAGCGTTCCATAGCCGTGGTCCTTGGACTGCAAATCTTCGTTCTCCCCTTGACTTGTACCGGGATTTGGGGACAAGGAGGAGGTTTTGGTCGTTAGATCGGAGGTTGCGATTGGGGGTGTAGTGTTGTATTTTTTCGCATAAGTATTGAGGAGCATCTCCTTGTGTGCATTTGTGGGTCAAGCAGAGGGTCTTGAATGTGATCCGGTTCTTTACGGTTAGCCAATGGAGGGTCCTCAGGGATGGGGAGATGGATTCCCATGTTTTTTTTCCTGTGACTAGTCTTGCTGCCGTGTTTTGAACGACTTGTAGTCGTGCAATCTGGAATTTAGGTAGTCCTATGTAGAGGGAGTTTGCGTAGTCGAGTCGAGAGTTGATGATTGTTCCTACCACTACGGCTTTGTCCTATAGGGGATATATAGATAGGGAAGAAATGGTGAGTATGTGCTGCAGGGGCGGGGGATCAAAGCAAACCTGTTGGCTGTCCCTGCATGGGCAAGGCATGTATTTATTTATTTTAGTTGATGAACAGTGAACTGAGACTTTTCTCATGTAATAAGACAATCCAGGTAATTAGCAGAAGAAATAAACACAAGGTAAAAGAAAAACAAAATGCCCTAGAGCCAATTTTCTTGTCTAATATAAACAAAGCAGCAAATGTCTGGCCTGGGTAGGACAACTCCAGTGAAACAGCTAATTACATAGCGGAAACACAAGTATAAAAAATGTTTTATATGTAGTTGAGATGCACAGTATGACTGCATAGCATAAGGCCAATAGCAGATACCTGTAAGTGATCCTGGCACTTACCAGTAAGAAGATTGCCTAATTATAGAGCACTTACCTGTTTCCGTTCTGCAGAAAGCAACGCTGGAGCAATGCTGTTGTTTCTTTGCCCACCTTGCAATTTCGTCTTTTGTGAGTTGCTGCTAACATCAGAATTGCTAAGGTAACATGGATTCAAAGGATTGGTTTTCCTTTATAATAAAGTTTGAAGTGCAGTCAAGAGGCCCCATTTGTCTGCAAATCATGATGCAGTGTAAAGAAATTGGGCCTCCTTTAAAGAAATCCAGGTATAGCATATTTACAAGGATCAATGTAAGTATGAATAAGCCATACCCGTGGGATCTCTCTAGAAGCTGTAAATCATTGTAGTAGACACTGGTACACCTGTGATTTCCACTTGCTTCCAAATTCCAAGCTGAGTCACTGCCCTGCTGCATTTTAAACACAGGAGGTTGGCCACTCAGCACAGGCATCATTCAGCAAATGCTTTGCATGCTCTCAATGAATGCAAAACGTTCTCCGATTGGACGAGGTTTAGAGGTCAGGCAGTGACATCCAAGCTGGGCCGATGCAACTATGTAAAAAAAGGCAATAACTGGAACTCTTCTTTACATTATCTACCTTCATGCCTCCACAAGCCTGGCCAAACCTGAGTGATTGGTGCCACCCTGCATATCAGTTATGACGGATGGTCTGTTGAGCATGCCCCCATCATCACAGGAACAAGCATGGTTTTGCTGTATCACTTTAACATAAATCTGCACAAATGCTGTATTCCCCTAAACATTCCCCTGGCTCCACCTATCAACAATTAATAAATCAATAGGGGAACACTCTGCATGTGTAGATTTATGGTATCTTCATGCTCATTCCTGTGGTGATGGGGGCACTCTCTATATTTATTTATTTATTTATTACAGGATTTATATAGCGCCAACAGTTTACGCAGCGCTTTACAATATTAAAAGGGAGACAATACAGTTATAATACAATAAAATACAATAGGGCCCTGCTCATAAGAGCTTACAATCTAATAGGGTGGGGGAGGTGATACAAAAGGTTGTAATTGTGGGGAATGAGCTGATAGAAGTGGTAAAAGATTAGTTGGAGACATGATAGGCTTCCCTGAAGAGATGAGTTTTCAGGGATCGCCTGAAGGTAGCTAGAGTAGGGGATAGCCGGAAAGGTTGAGGTAGCGAGTTCCAGAGGATGGGAGAGGCTCTGGAGAAATCCTGGAGACGAGCATGGGAGGAGGAAACAAGAGAGCTTGACAGGAGGAGATCTTGAGAAGAGCGGAGAGGACGGTTTGGGATATGTTTGGAGACAAGATTGGTGATGTAGCTCGGGGCAGAGCTGTGGATGGCTTTGTAAGTTGTGGTTAGTATTTTGAATTTAATTCGCTGGGCGATTGGGAGCCAGTGTAGGGATTGGAGGAGAGGGTTGGCAGACACTGAACGGTTGGTAAGGTGGATAAGTCTTGCAGCAGCATTCATGATAGACTGAAGAGGGTAGAGCCTATGGAGAGGCAGGACAATGAGAAGGGAGTTGCAATAGTCAAGGCGAGAGATAACAAGGGAGTGAATGAGGAGCTTGGTGGTGTCATTTGTTAAAAAGGGGCGAATTTTAGAGATGTTACGGAGGTGAAGTCTACAAACTTTTGACAGCGATTGGACTTGAGGCTGAAATGACAAGTCCGAGTCTAGGATTACACCGAGTACCCTGGCGTGAGGGGAGGGACTGATGGTTGCATTGTTGATTTTGATGGAAAAGTCATGGAGGGGGGCACGGGCGGGGGGGGAATATTAATAGCTCAGTTTTAGAGAGATTTAATTTAAGAAAGTGGTGCGACATCCATGCTGAGATGTCAGTTAGTAAGTTAGTAATGCGAGAGGAGACAGAAGGAGTGAGGTGAGGAGTAGACAGATAGATTTGGGTGTCATCGGCGTATAAGTGGTATTGGAAGCCGTGGGTGGTTATCAAGTGACCAAGGGAGGAAGTGTAGATGGAGAAGAGAAGGGGTCCAAGAACAGAGCCTTGGGGGACCCCCACAGAAAGGGGCAATGGAGAGGAGGAGACGGAGTTGTAGGTAACACTGAAGGAGCGCTGTGATAGATAGGCAGAGAACCAGGATAGAGCAGAATCTTTGAGGCCAAGGGAATGGAGTTTATTGAGAAGGAGCGGGTGGTCAACAGTATCAAAGGCTGCAGAGAGGTCAAGTAGTAGCAGTATGGAGTACTGGCTGTCGGATTTAGCAGTTAGTAAATCGTTAGTGAGTTTTAGTAAGGCAGTTTCCGTGGAGTGTTGCGAGCGAAAGCCAGACTGTAAAGGGTCAAGAAGGTTATTTTCACTGAGGTAGGAGCTAAGACGGTTGTAGACTAAGCGCTCTAGAAGTTTAGAGGAGAATGGGAGCAATGAGATGGGCCTTAAGTTATTCAGGTTGGTGGGGTCCAGGGAGGGCTTTTTAAGTATGGGAGTGATCTGCGCATGTTTTAGAGGGGAGGGGAAGGTGCCACTAGAGAGGGAGAGATTGAAGATGTGAGTGAGGGAGCATAGGATAGAAGAAGAGGGTGACCGTAGTAGTTGTGAGGGAACAGGATCCAAGGGACAATTGGTTAGGTGGGCATCTGAGAAAAGTTTTGTAACCTCTTCAATAGTAGCCAAGTCAAAGGAGGAGAGTGTTGAAAGTGTCTTTAGGCAAGGTATGTTGGGTGGGGAAGGTGTACGCACAGTGGAGGTATCCTCACGAATTGCATCAATCTTGTCTTTGAAGTGATTGGCAATCTCTTGGGCAGTGAGTGAGTTAGTGGGTAGAGGGGGTGGGGGACGAAGCAGAGAGTTAAAGGTTGAGAAGAGCCGACGGGGACTAGATGACAAGGTATTAATAAGAGAGACAAAGTAGGTTTGTTTGGGAGCATGGAGGCAGGAATTGTATTTTAGAAAGCAATGTCTCTTGAGATTTCTAGTGTTGTCAGTTTGCCATGGTTGTAACGGTCGGGGCTTGATTCTGCGTGTGGTTAGCGGAGCAAGTGCATCTAGTGATGATGAGAGTGAACTGTTGTAGACAGAGGTGGCCAGGTCAGGACAGGACAGGACAGGGGAGAGATTATGTCATATAGATGGTCAGTAGCAGAATAGAGAAGAGATGGGTTAAAGTGGCGAAGGTTCCTACAAGTAATTGTTTGCTGCTTGGAGGGATGGTTGGTTGGAGGCAAGGATACAGTGAAACTGATGAGGTTGTGATCAGAGAGTGGAAAGGGGGTGTTCGTGAGGTATATCTATATCCATCCTAGCTTATTTCTGTGCGCTGATCAATCAGAATGCTATTTTCTTGACCAGGCTTTGCAGAAGTTGTGGTTGGCGTAAAGGTATGAAATGTAAAGGAAGCTCAAGTTCTCTACACTGCACCATGAAATGTAAACTACTGGGGCCCTGCGACTGCACTGCAGATTTTATTAAAAAGGAGAAATCACCTTTTAAAAATGATTGGCCACTCATGTCATCCGCCTCCTATTCCACCTTATGATGCAGGCCCTCCCACTGCAAGCCTGCTTTCAGCTGTTAGCTGGCATGTGAGAGGATTAGAGATGAGCTTGTTTTTACAAGCAGCGGGAGGGGACGTCTGCCTTTCATGGCTTGCTCGGTCTCTCCTGTCCCACCCGGGATTGGCATTGATCAGCGCTCCGCTATGGTAACCCAAAAACGATCACCTAACATCACTTTGGGTTTACCCAAATGTCACTGGCGTAATTAAAATAAAAAACATTCAAAAACACGATCTAGGTATTTTGAATGCTTTTAAGGGCAGAGGAGGGATTTGGGGTCTTATAGACCTCAGATCTCTCTATAAAGAGTACCTGTCACATAGCTATTGCTATCACAAGGATATTTACATTCCTTGTGACAGCAATAAAAGTGATCAAAATAATTTTTTAAAGCAACAGGGTGAGGTATGTGAGGTATCACCCCGAATGTCAGATCATAGGTAGTAATTTTAGCACTAGACCACCTCCGTACATGTAAATTGGTAATCTGTAAAGGCTTCTGAAGTGTCGCCCATGGACAGTAACATTTACGTCGTTTGTCGCAGTTGAACGGGCGTGCGCAATTTTAAAGTGTGGCATGTTTGGTATCTATTTACTTGGCATAACATCTTTTATATGTTACAAAAAAATTGGGTTCTGTATTGTGTATTTTGTATTTTTTCCCATAAAATAGTTTGAAAAACATCTGTGCAAACACTGTGTGACATAAAAAAATTGCAAAACTCACCAATTTATTCTCTAAGGCAGGGGTGTCAAACTCAATTTCACCTTGGGCCGCATCTACTGTATGGTTGCCCTCAAAGGGCCAGTTGTGCACTAGGAGAGCGCTACATACAAAGTTCAGGGATGTGCAACATACAGAGTGCAGAGTTCAGGAGTGGGTTATGTACAGAGTGCAGAGTTCAGGAGTGCGTTATGTACAGAGTACAGAGTTCAGGAGTGAGCTATGTACAGATTGCAGAATTTAGGGATGTGCAATAGAGAGAGTGCAGAGTTTAGGAGTGTGTTACTTACAGAGTGCAGAGTTCAGGGGTGTGCTACCTACAGAGCTCAGGGGTGTGCTACCTACAGAGTGCAGAGTTCAGGGGTGCATTATGTACGGTGTGCAGAGTTCAGGGGTGCGCTGCGCGCAGAGTTCAGGGTTGAGGAGTACCTAATGAAATCTGCTAGAGCTGCGAGCCGCCCAAGGCAAAGCTGTCCTTGAAAAAACACAGAAGGCTTCTGTGTTTACAAGTGACAGCGATGAGCAGGGAGCTGGGTGCGAGGGCAACATGACATGGCCCGAGGGTCCAGATTCGGCCCACAGGCCTTGTGTTTGACATACAGTTAGGTCCATATATATTTGGACACAGGCACAATTTTCATACTTTTGGCTCTGTATGCCACCAGAATAAAATTAAAATGAAACAATGCAAATGAATTTGAAGTGCAGACTTTCAGCTTTAATTCAAGGGGTTGAACTTAAATATCAAGTACAAATTTTAGGAACTGCAACCATTTTCAGGGGCTCAAATGTAACTGAACAAATTAATATAATCATAAATAAAATGTTCATTTTTAATATATTGTTGAGAATCCTTTACTGGCAATGACTGCCTGCAGTCTGGAACCCATAGAAATTACCAAAGACTGGATTTTCCTCCTTTCTGATGTTTTGCCAGGATCTAATTGCAGCTGCCTTCAGTTGTTCTTTGTGGGTCTTTCTGCCTTTAGTTTTGCCTTCAGCAAGCGAAATGCATGCTCAATTGGGTTGAGATCAGGTGATTGACTCGGCCATTGCAGAATATTCTACTTCTTTTCCTTCAAAAGCTCCTGGGTTGTTTTTGCAGTGGGTTTTGGATCTGTACTGTGAAGTGCTGTCCGATCAACTTTGCTGCATTTGACTGAATCTGGGCTGACAGTATATGTCTAAACACTGCAGAATTCATCCGGTTGCTTCTGTCTTCTGTCACATCATCTATAAATACCAATGACCCAGTGCCACTGGAAGCCATGCATGCCCATGCCATCACACTGCCTCCACCATGTTTTACAGATGACTTTGTGTGCTTTGGATCATGAGCTGTTCCAAGCCTTCACCACACTTTCTTCTTCCCGTCATTCTGGTATAGATTCATCTTAGTTTCATCCGTCCAAAAGAATGCTTTTCCAGAACTGGTCTGGATTTTTTTTGGCAGTCTAATCTGACTTTTCAATTATTCAGGCTTATGAATGATTTGCACCTTGTGGTGAATCCTCTGTATTTGCTCTTGTGAAGTGTTCTCTTGATTGTAGACTTTGACGCCCACCTCCTGGAGAGTGTCCTTCACGTGTCTGGATGTTGTGAATGGGTTTTTCTTTACCATAGAGGGATCCTGCGATCATCCACCACTGTTGTCTTCCGTGGACATCCAGGCATTTTTATATTGCTGAGCTCACCAGTGCGTTTTTTCCTCAGAATGTACCGAACTGTTGATTTGGCTATCTCTTTGATGGATTTGTTTATTTTTTGAAGCCTTACAATGGCCTTTTTCACTTGCATGGACAGCTCCTTTGAACACATGTTGTAGGTTCACAGCAATAGATTCAAAATGCAAATACCACACTTAGAATCAACACCAGACCTTTTACCTGCTTAATTGATGAAGAAATAACGAAGGAGTAGCCCACACCTGGCCATGAAACAGCTTTTGATTCAATTGTCCAATTACTTTTGGTCCCTGGAAAAAGGGGGGGGGGTGGATCTTCTTAAGAGCTGTAATTCCTAAACCCTTCCTCCAATTTGGATGTACATACCCTCAAATTAAACCTGAGAATGTGCATGTTCAGCCCATATCCATTATATAATTATAGCTTGAATATGTTTTAGTAAATACCTGAAAAAAACTAAAATTGTGCCTGTGTCCAAATATATATGGACCTAACTGTATGTGCTCTAGGGCCTCTGCTTTTAATATATATATATAATGTTTGGGGGTTCTAAGTCATTTTCTAACAAAAAATACTTATTGCTACATGTGAACAAAACATGGCAGAAAAGGCCTGGTCTGGTAGTGGTTGTATTAAATTGTATTGTAAGTGTACTGTATCCCTTATATTGTAAAGCGCTGTGCAAACTGTTGGCGCTATATAAATCCTGTCTAATATTAATAATTTTACTGAAGTGCAATCATATACTATCTTTTACAGGTGACAGCTTCCTGGCAAGCTCAGCCATATGGGTTCAGAAGAGCATCCAAACACGCCAGAGCTCATTGCTAATGTAGAGACAGATTTAAGATTTGTTCACGCCACAATGCAGGGTAAGGCACAGTATACTGTATATGTAGTGCGGTGCAATTGTTGCACACCAACACACATGCACAGTGCACTGTAGTTCGCTCTGTCTCTGCGGTGTAGGGCATTGCATTTTCAAAAAAAAAAAAGGATATATTTTTTGTGCATTGAAGCGCAATCAGAACCCATTTAAAATGAATAAGCTGCCTAGTGCAACTTGCCTCAATATACGGTGTTGTGTGAGTGGACAAAAAAGGTTTCTCCTGTACCTAAACCAACTTTGGCTCTACTCACTGTTTCATTCTTTGTAAAGAAGGCATTGCTCAATGTTTGTAAATTCTTATACTAGAGCGGGTAGTTGGGCAGGAGTGGAGCCCAGGGGAACGATGGGGATGTGAATCCTCCAGAAGGAATTCTGGCACTGTACGGAATGTGCCTTTCACATTCCAACCTGCAGTCACTGAAGGCCTTTAGAGGGGGAGGGAGGCCAGAATTGAGGCTGAGGTTAGAGGTGTTCAGCTGCATGTTTCATTGAGTGCTGAGTTGTTAGGTTTCTCCTGTACCTAAACCAACTTTGGTGTTCAGCTGCATGTTTCATGTGTGTGGCTTGTTTTCTCATGTTTGCAGTGTAATACCAAAATAGGAAGAGGGTTGCCAGGCACCAGTAATCATACCCATGTGTGAGTCATTGTGTTTCCTTCATGTGTTGAATTTTACTGTTAGCACCGGATTCATTGTTACAGGACACCAAACCTTTTTTTTTATTTTTTATCTAGGAATACTATACAGAGTGCTCTGCAGCTAAAGTATGTGATGAGGCATATGGTAAATCAAAAGAAAGGCATGTACAGAAGATGCCTATTATCCAGGTTAACCCCTGGGCAAAGATCACAAGATCCTATTGTCAACATGTGCACGTCAGCTTTCAAAGCGAACAGTCTTTTTCTGCAGTACACTGTATTAAAGCTCCTAGCTGCTCATACTTTAGCGATTTCTTTTTTTACTTTTGCCACCATTTTGACTTAGTGTGTGTAGTTTTGCCCAAATGTGGTCAGGTTTGATTAGATCAGTGTTTAAGGAAGACCTTATCATTAAAAAAAAAGTGATACTAAAGGCATTAAAAAAATAAAATAAATACCCTTGCCCAACTGCCCTCTGTTGCCACCTGGGTTGGAGGATCCCCATAGTTTCCAATGATGGAAGCATAAGGGTCTCGATACAGTTCGTTCTTTGCTTATGGCTAGAGGTATCTGTTCCTATACCAACACTTACAAGACTCCCATGAAATCTCAGAATCGGAACGTTTTTAAAATCTACAAATTCATCACTTTTTAGAGTCCATTACCAAACATCATGAACACCCACTATTGTTTACTGCCTTCGAGTCCAGATGTCGAGCCAATCCCATGACTCAGGGTCCTCTATATTGAATAACACTGGACGGCAAATTCCTTTGTACTGCGAAAAATGGGCAAATGATCTTGGTTCTGCTCTGCATCCATCATATCCATCCAACTGTTTCTGAAGTTACTCGGATTTGGGCAACATGAAACACACGTGGTGGACCTGTCCCAAGGTCTGGAGGTTATGGATTAGGGTATACACATTGGTCGATACACTTCATGTAAATTTACGGAAAGATCCATGGGAAGCCCTTTTACATAAACTAATCACTGATGTTACCCATCAGGAACGCACTCTAATTACTCATATTTTTATGGCGATGTAGCAAACCATAGCACGGTCCTGGAAAATGCCACTTCTTAGCTTCGAAGAGGTTAAAAATTGGGTTCATGGCACGCTCATTAATGGAAGATTGACAGCGATCCTTGAGGACAAGTATGACAAATTCCAATGGACTTGGCAACCCTGGAGAGACCATTTCCCGCCTTCTCAAATGACCTCCTGATTTCTAGAATAGTGAGGTTTCTAAGTGGTCCAGCCTCAAACCACTGGGGTCCCCGATTCCCTCCTTTTCCAATCCTCTTTCCTCTTCGTTTCCCTCTTTTTCTTTCTTGTCTCTATGTGCTTTCTTCCAATTTTGTTGAGCTCCAGTAGGCTCTGACTGAACAGTGAAGGCTGTGGCTGTTATATATATATATATTAATTTTTTTTTTCAATGCCAGGCCTCCTGCTTATATCTGCCAGTTAGATCAACCACAGAGGCATTAGGACACCAGATGTATGAATTGTATGATATTGTTTCGATTGCCCGAATGTTGTCTTCTTGACACTTTTTGTGAACATAGGACCTCTATGTCTTAGGCCGCTTACACACGAGCGGACTTTCCTCGCGGGATTGTCCGCCGGACTGGAGTCTGTCGGACAATCCGCCCGTGTGTGTGCGCCGGCGGACTTTTTCTTGCCAAAAGTCCGGCGGACTAAGTTTTAAGTTCAGACTTAAAATTGTCCGCTGGACTCGCGAGTCCGGCGGACAATCCCGCGGTCTGTGTGCTAGTCCACGGGACTTTTGGAAATGAACGGACTTGCCGACACAAGATCGGAAAGTCCGTTCCTTTAGAACGTGACTTCAGGTAGACGGGACTAGCGAAGGCAGTGAATGCCGCCGCGCTAGCCCCGTCACCTGGCATGGATTTAAAGGGAATCCCTACGCCGAAAAAACGGCGTGGGGGTCCCCCCCAAATCCATCTCAGACCCTTATTCGAGCACGCAGCCCGGCCGGCCAGGAAAGGGGGTGGGGACGAGCGAGCGCCCCCCCCCCTCCTGAGCCGTACCAGGCCGCGTGCCCTCAACATGGGGGGTGCCCTGGGGAAAGGGGGGCCGTGCGGCCCACCCACCCCAAAGCACCTTGTCCCCATGTTGATGAGGACAAGGGCCTCTTCCAGACAACCTTGGCCATTGGTTGTCGGGGTCTGCGGGCGGGGGATTTATCGGAATCCGGGAGCCCCCTTTAATAAGGGGCCCCCCAGATCCCGGCCCCCCACCCTATATGAATGAGTATGGGGTATGATGTACCCCTACCCATTCACCTAAGGTGTAAAAGTGTAAATAAAAAAAACAGACAATTTTTTAAAATATTTTATTGCACTGCTCCGGGGGTCTTCTTCCGTCTTGGGGGGTCTTCTCGCTGGACTCCTCCGCTCTCTTCTGTTTTTTTACCTAGCTCTTTTGGGAGCGGATGAGCCCGGCTTTCTTCTTCGTCGTCGCCGCCGTCGTCTGGGGGTCTCGTTCCGCCTTCGGGGGTCTCTTCTGTTCTTGCCGCTGTTGCCACCTTCTGCGCCGTCTTCTTCTTCTTCTTCCAGAGAGAGCGACGAGTCAACATCGGAAAAAGAAGAAGAGGAAGAAGAAGACGGCGCAAAAGGCGGCAACAGCAGCAAGAACAGAAGAGACCCTGGAAGACCCCGAAGACCCCCGAAGGCGGAACGAGACCCCCAGACGACGGCGGCGACAACGAAGAAGAAAGCCGGGCTCCTCCGCTCGTGAAAGAGCTAGGTAAAAGAGCAGAAGAGAGCGTAGGAGTCCGGCGAGAAGACCCCCCAAGACGGAAGAAGACCCCCGGAGCAGTGCAATAAAATATTTTTTTACCCCATACTCATTCACATAGGGTGGGGGCCGGGATCTGGGGGCCCCCTTATTAAAGGGGGCTCCCGGATTCCGATAAGCCCCCAGCCCGCAGACCCTGACAACCAGCGGCCAGGGTTGTCGGGAAGAGGCCCTTGCACGGCCCCCCTTTCCCCAGGGCACCCCCCATGTTGAGGGCACGCGGCCTGGTACGGCTCAGGAGGGGGGGCGCTCGCTCGTCCCCACCCCTTTCCTGGCCGGGCTGCGTGCTCGGATAAGGGTCTGAGATGGATTTGGGGGGGACCGGCGTAGGGATTCCCTTTAAATCCATGCCAGGTGACGGAGCTAGCGCGGCGGCATTCACTGCCTTCGCTAGTCCCGTCTACCTGCAGTTACGTTCTGAATGAACAGACTTTCCGATCGCGTGTCGGCGAGTCCGTTCATTTCCAAAAGTCCCGCAGACTTTTTCCTGCGGATTGTCCGCCGGAAAAGTCCGGGCGTGTGTGGGCAAGTCCACACGCTCGGAAAGTCCGGCGGACCTCCACTGGAAAGTCTGGCGGTTTGTCCGCTGGACTAAGTCCGGCGGACAATCCTGCCGGAAAGTCCGAGCGTGTGTACGCCACATTAGGCGTTCAACTTGCTCTTATAAATTGATGCTCTGCAAGTCTTGCTTTATTCATGTTTGTTTATAGTATAAGGCTGCTGCCGCTCTCGCTTTGTATTTGGGGAGCATCATTCACATAGGATGTATTGATATTCTATGGCTACTCCTTTTTTTATAAATTTTTTCCCCCTATCTTTCTTAATGTATTGGAAAAATTTCAATAAAAATTCAGCAAAATAAAAAAATAAAATAAAAAAGAGGTTATGCTATGGAGCGCCATATACGGTGCAAATCTCTTTCCTGCAACCACGGCTCCCCCATCAACACACACAGTTCTGACAGGGAAACATCAATTGTCTTCTCCCGGCGGGGACAGTGATTATTGCTAGCGGCTAAATATACAACTTGGTACATTCAGCCTCTCCATTAATGGCGTTCGAATCTCGGTCAGTTCCTGCTGAACCAGACAAGATTCAAACTGAGTATGGCTGGCCTTACCTGCTCTGGTCATCGATACTGCACAGAAAGGTCACTTATCTCCTCTTTTGGAAGCCCCCCCCCGCTGGCACTGTCCACTGCTCTCTCCTTTGGGTGCCTCCTGTAGCAAATAAGATGTAGGGATGAGTTCAGGTGTGTTTGGACATGAGCCCAAACCCACCTGAGCTATCCTGGGAAGCTGTCAGGGGTAGGCATGCAAGGTATGTGTATGCATGCAGCTGTGGGGCAGGCAATGCCTTCACTGCCTATAATTAGCTATTAGCTTCCAAACAGGATAGCTCAGACGAGTTTGGACTTGTGTGGCTGCTAAGGAGGCACTTGTGCATGAACATTCCTGTTGGGTCCCAAGCTGGGCTGTGTGCATATGTATACAAACACATACAGCATCAGTAAGCCACGCCCCTACTCCATCCTTGCAAGAGTTTGACTGAGCCTATAGCATTGTTGCCCTCAGTTTCCGCTATGAAGGCAGGACTTAGGGGAGCTGATATTGAGCGGAGACATGAGGCCATGGAGGTGTTTAGGGACAGGTAGTGTCTGTAGGTGTCTTTTTACCTTAATGCAGAGAATGCCAAAAACCATACCTTGTAAAAGAAGTGTGTAAATACATAACCAACCTGCTGCCCACATGACATAATTTCACTCTGATCCTTGCCACTTGCCACTATGCCACTATACAAATATCGTTAGTATGGACACACTTTCAGGTATGTTGGATGCCTGTGTCCTCTAGTGCTGGCTCTGGTTTTACCAGCTTGTGCTATGTCACCACTGTGTCCTGTATTGGCATAGGTGCTGGCAGGTGGAACCACTGTATGCAGTGGGGTATGCAATATCATGCAGCGATGTCCTGTAATGACATGGGGCTGGCAGGTGGAACTACGGAACGCAGCAGGGAATGCGATATCCTGCAGTGATGTTCCTGTATTGGCATTAGGACTGGAGGGCAGATCACAGCACACAGTAAGGGTTGTAATATCTTGCAAAAATGCCCTGTATTGGCAATGGGGCTACAGGTGAAACCATAGCACACAGAAGGAGATGCAATAGCCTGTATTGGAATTGGGGCTGCAGGTGAAACCATAACCCACAACAGGGTTTTCAACACCTAGATCAGTGATCTAAGTTAAGCCTTTTACACACTGCAAGTTTGTTTCCATTCAACCCAGTGAGCTGAATGAAAAAAAAACAGCTTAGGTCGGAGCCGCTGAACTAACAATCCGATGTTAATATAAGAATCTCCCCTGCTGTTCTATTGTGTTCTGACAGGGAGATGCCCTGGCTGCTGTACACGGACCGCATGTCGGCCTGTTTATATTGAACCCGCCATTGTTGCCCGACATGAGGTCCATGTGTTACGGGGCTTTAGTGGCTCAGAAAGTATTGAAGTAGGTGGTTTAGCATAGTAACCTGAGCAGTCACCAACAGCAGCCTCCATGTTTCTGTCAGGAAAGGTTTAACTTTTTTTTAAAAATGTTACATTTTTATTTGGACCTCCTTTATTATTGTAAACTGTTACAACAGTGGCTAAACTCCGTGAGGTCACTACTTGTTCTAATTGTCATAGGGATAGGGGGATTTCTTTCACTGAGATGTGTACTGAGATTGGTTACTCTGGAATTTGTTCATAATATGTATTATTGTACTACTTTATCAATGTCATCACTGTAATTTTCAGATGCAAAATGTACAATAAATGCTAATTTAAAAAAGTTATATTTAAAGTCACTTAGCCATGGCATTTAAACGTTCCATAAAAGCATAATAGTAAAGTGTAAATACCAACCTTTCCTTTCCTGCTGGCCACACTGCTAAACTCAACTCTGATCCTGAATAAATGCTGCTAGGAAGTCAGCAGGAAGTTTTTGGGCTTGTTCACACCATAGCAAACTATGTGCCCTGTTCACCCCATGCAGTACATGCGCAGTAGTGTGCAGGAAAACAAAGCTCAACAGACACAGTGTGAACAAGCAGCTAAATCCCGGGTCCCCTGCAGTTCTTCATGGATCCTCCTGCTGACCACTACCTATTACAACAGAAAGTAGTGACTTGAGTTCAACAGGAAGAACCTGCGTCAGCTTTGGGGGGGGGGGGGGGGGGGGGGTAGGGGGGCAAGTACATTGACACTCCGAGAAGTGTCTGTTTTCTAGCCACATATATATATGACAGAGGGTACTTTTTCGCCTCATACCCCTTTATGGGGTAATCCCCAATTGAGACACCTTACTCAAATCCCAGAAACTCAATTATGGGTGGCTAAGGGTATTGTTACTCTAAAACATGTTATCAAAGAGGGGATAATCTCCTCCTTTGCTGCACTGAGGGACGGATTTGCTCTGCCTCTAAGTATGTCTTTCTGATATTTTCAGTTACATCACGCACTTCGGGCTCAGTTTCGGGAACCTATCACTTTAGAGACTGATAGGATTGAGAGGCTGTTGATGTCAAGACTGCTGGACAAACCCCTATCCTCCTTATATCTTAATTTGACAGACTCATATATCCAAACCTCTGAGTAGACTCTTATATAGGGACAATGATTTCAGCCAGGGATCGCTTTATACAGTTAAAGTTCCTCCACAGGGTTTATTATACCCCTCAGATGTTGGCAGTTATTTACCCACAGCTTAGCTCTACCTGCACACGCTGTTTATCCTCTACTGGAACTTTTTTTCACATGGTGTGGCAATGCCCAGCTATCCACTTGTACTGGGTATCTGTGATTGCAGATCTGAACGAGGTCTGTGACTGGTCTCTAGAGGTTGACCCCCCACCCGGTGCTGCTGGGCATTATGGAAGATATTGTAGCCTCTAGATATAAGAAACTATGTCTATTTTTTACACTCTACTATGCATGTAGAGAGATTCTCCTTAGGTAGAAGCAACCCAAATCCGCCAATGCTTACTAGTTGGGTGTCTGCGGTTAATACAGTTTCACCACTGTATAAATTGACCTATGACAGCAGAAACTGTCCAAAAAAGTTTGATAAGGTGTGGTCCCACCTAGATCGATGCTCACGGTCCAGCTGAATCTCTGTATAGATAAACTCTTTTTCCATTCTTGGAATCGAATTTGATGCGGTGTGGTGGTGCTTTCCTCTTATTGCTCAGTCCCTTTTTTCTGGATCCTTCTGCCTTCTCCGCCCCCCCCCCCTCTCTCCCACCCCACCTGGGCTGGGAACCCCTCTCAATCCCCCCCCCCCTTTTCTTTTTAATTTTTTTTAGGAATTAGAGGATACACAAATAAACTGCATTTTTAATGCTATAGAGGAAAATCTAGTAGAGTATCGAGTAGGAGACTCGTGTACCTCCTTGAAGTGCCTTCTGGGCTTAGTTTATATGATGTGTTGCATGTCTTAAAACTAACCCTTATATGTCCAATCTGAATTGTGCAGACCTTGATTTTTCTGTATTATATATGTGCAATGTTTCAATAAATATTATCTGTTAAACGTTTGCTTACTAGATATATCTTATTACCACTTCTCACTCACAAATCCAGGATTTTCCTGTGCATGACACAAAACAATTCCAAGCCTTCAAACCACCCTTTTTAACAAGGCGGAACCCTTGAAATAGTTTTCAGGTCTCAGGGGACCCACACTAAAAATATTACAGCTCATCATACATTAGTATGATCAGAAGGTTGAACAGAATTTTAAGTAAAAGAGTAAAGAATGGGGTTTCCCTAATAATCATAAAATTGAATAATAATTCTTTCCAGACACAGTAAAGGTTGTATTGCCCCCTTATATTGGTGATCTCAAGGAACCCCACAGTTTCAGGGAACCCTGGTTGGGAAAGACTGCATTAAACGGTCTACAAACTGACTTTTTCAGACAAGCTCATGACCTGCACATTTTTTCTATTGATCTGCATACACAAACTTTAGCCAGGCAAGGAACTACTTTCTCCGCTAATCACAAACAGGTGCTATCTGTATGGCACTTTATGAATGTCTTGAACTTTTGTTTCTTCCTCCTCCCTTGGACTGTGAGCTCTTGTGAGTGGGGCCCTCCTTCCCACAAGTCTATGCTGCCTTGTTATTATTACATTGTCAGTTATTTTCTGCAGTACAGTGATGCACAATCTATATAATAATGTTAATTTGTGCTTTGGCAGCTGACAATAGCTGACTTTAGCAGGGGTGCTGTGTGTCAGGGGCTATCACAGAATGCTGTATTCTACTGGCATAAGAAGAGCAAGCTTTGTTGTAGCTGTGGTAATGATACCCATGAGTATGAGTCATAAAACTTCCTGCATGTGGTTTGGCTAAAACTATGCAGATCCTTTGACCAGCAGCCATGAGAGGTAGGGTGGGGCCGGATCAGATTAGAAAAGACTCCTACAAAATATACAAATACACTGAATATGTCTGTGGTAACAATGCTAAATCTGAATGGCAAAGAGAAGACATTATTCCCATGGTTTACTGCATTTCTATATAGATGTGCAGACTTATCGCTCAGCTGGCCTGTGTGCCTGTGTTACTAACCCTCAGTATTTTTACTGGCAGACAGTAAATAACGGGCACTTTTCTCCTGCCAGTAAATGCCAGTGACAGGAAAAGGTTGCCAGTTAAAAATAAGACTGACGCTCGGCTTGCACAGCTCTGGTCCAGAGTTGGCTGAGACCATCTGAGTGCCTGCTACAGTGTGTTCAGGCGGTGCCAGCGAGGGGCAGAGGCAGTGCCTGAGCCTGTCGTGTGATGTCATGGTGCAAGGCAGCAGCCAGAGCCTCGCGTGCAGATCTGCGGGTTGGGAGCAAGGCAAACCAGGAGCGGGACTGTCGGTGCTGTTTGGACTGAAGTGGACTGAAGGGACCACCTGGCGTGGAAAGAGACTGTCAGTGTGACTCCATAGGGGACATGTCATGTCGGTGAGATGTCATCATCATCTGTGCTGCTGCTGCACACTGCTGTCAGTATGACTGTGAGAGTCAATTTCATGTGTGTGTCCCTGCCAATTCTAATTTCTTGCGCTCCTGAGTCCTGTCCCTGAGCTACTTACTTACTATATCGAGAATAAAATAAGAAATATGATTTTTTTACCTTAAATCACATTGCCAATTGCATATTTGTTTGTAGCCTAAATACTAAAATTTTCACTTAAAACAGTATTTTGTAACCTTTGGAGGTGCCAGTAAAAACGTGGCTGTGCCAATAAATTCTGGATGTCATGTCAGTAAATTTCAATCTGGTAGGTCGGCAACACTGCCCAGTACACTAGCAGTAGAAAGGTGACCATATGCTTTAGAACGGTTATTTGTACTGTAGCTAGAAATGTTCCAACCATTTTACTCCCAACACATGTATACATCACATAAAGCATATTCTAATGTCGCGTACACACCATCGGACTTTTCAACGGACTAGGTCCGACAGTCTTTCCGACGGACTTTGCAGCGGAGGTCCGCCGGACTTTCAAACAAACGGACTTGCCCACACATGATCACTCCAAAAGACTGACAGATTCGAACGTGATGACATACAACTGGACTAGAATAAGGAAGATCATAGCCAGTAGCCAATAGCTGCCCTAGCGTCCTTTTTTTCTCTGTCGGACTAGCACACAGACGACTGGATTTTTCGACCAGACTCGAGTCCGTCGGAAAGATTTGAAACATGTTTTAGTTCTAGGTCCGTCTGACTTTTGGGAAAGAGAAGTCTGCTGGAGCCCACACACGATCGAATTGTCCGATGAATTCCGGTCCGCCGGACCAAGTCTGCTGGAAAGTCCGATCATGTATATGCGGCGTAAGGCTGATGACACATGGCAATTCTGCCACTGGCAACAAATTGCCTGTGGCAAGATCAATAAAGAGGCTGCTTAGTATCCCTATGGAATCACTCCCACTGTAGCCACATGCAGCGAGATGTTGCTCTGTCGCTGGCCAGAATACTCCTGAATCTCGATTGCTAATGATGAAAGGGACATCTCACCTCGTTCCCTCATTTACAGAGGGAATGATTCCATAGGGACAAAACATTTTATTGGTTGAACTAGATGGACTTGTGTCTTTTTTCAACCAGACTATGTAACTATGTCAGCCTCTTGGCAATCCTGCCACTGGCGATTTTGACAAATTGTCAGTGAGAAGATCGCTAGTGGCAAAGTCACTTGTGAGTCATTGGCCTAAAGCTGACTTTGATCAATTTATAGCCATTTCTGCTCAAAAATTCTATCCAACAATTGGCTTCTGTTGAACAGGGATGTTAAAAAAAACTTTTGTGGATCGGTGGCCTGAAGCCCCTGATCAGTGTATTCTGACTGCGGAGGAATCCTGCTATCACAATACAATGGCACAGTAGAGAGGATTCCTCCATTCAACTCACATGTGTGGATGGGGAAATGCATTACATTTTTTTTTTTGATCAGCTTGCTGGCTTATCGAAAAAAAAAAATGACCCGTATATGGCCGGTCTTATTGTTCAATTTGAGCATGAGATGAGATCTATGGTATCATTCTGATCCATTTATATAGAACAATGAGGATTCAATAAAAATAAAATCCAACGTGTACATTCAGCTTTCCTGTTCACTGTCCAAATATACATTCTTGAATGTGTGAGCTGTAATATGTTCGCTATTGTTTGTTGGTCTTATGGCAGCACCATCTTGAATTTAAACGCATTGGTGAGTGCTTCCCAAATATGTTTTTGTATGTTGTAATCAACCCTGACCAGGTTTTTTTTGGGTTAGAGCACCCCTCCCCCTATTCATTACCTCTTATTTAGTGGCCACCAGTGCATAGGAGGAATCCCTTCAGTTCTCCCACATAGAGGAGTTTGGCTCCCATGGTTCAGACGCAGGATCTTTCATTCTATTACTAGGGTAGGACCCACTAGTTCGGGGTACTTTGTCGCAGTAAGTGGGCTTAGCACTATATAACTATATAGTGTGACCAAACCCCCGTATTTTGCAGGAAATGTCATTCTTGAATGTGTGCGCTGTAATATGTTCGCTATTGTTTGTTGGTCTTATGGCAGCACCATCTTGAATTTAAACGCATTGGTGAGTGCTTCCCTAATATGTTTTTGTATGTCCAAATATACAGACGCATCAAAATCATTAATATTGAAGGAGTAGTAATTTACTGATATTCAAAGCAATGCCTCACAAAGAATCCACCCAGCCAATGGGAGCAGTGTTTGTAGGAGAGCACCTAGCGGTCAGTGTGGCCTTCTCTTTCACTGGGTGAGAAGGGCAGATTACATGATACGCAAGGACAGGCAGATCATTGTGTTGTGTGTGTCACAGTAAAGTGGTAAGAACAGATACATAACTTTGTAAGTGGTTGTGGCATCTCAGGCACTAAACTTTCAAGTAGATTCTTTTACACATTTGTGCATTATTATTTAAAATTTTTTACCTTACACCAGAATGTTCTTCTTCTGTAGTATCTCTCCCCTCCTATAAATATTGCAAACATTGCCCGCAGGCATAAGCGTAAAGGTAATTTATGCAGAAGTAGAGGTTGATTTCCTATGTTTACCTCTGTAACAGCACACATTTGTATACTGGGACAACACCATTCATTTAGACCAGCTATTCTCAACCAGTGTTTCGTGGATTCCTAAGGTTGCTCCAGAGGTTGCTAGGAGTTCCTTGGGTTGTGGCTGATTGACCTTCCATTTGATGGTGTCTGTATAGCTCCAGGGACAATACCACTTTGCAGAATCAGCAGCATGACACCAATAATCTTTTTTTTCCAGGTGTAAATGAGGCAATCTTCCCACTGACCCACAGAGAACTTGTTTTAGCAAAGGTTCCATGAGACATGAACATTATTTCAAGGGTTCCTCTGGAGGTACAAAGGTTGAGAAAGGCTGATTTTGGCACTATGTAAGTCTTAAAATAGTTAGTCATTGTGTTAAGTAA
>CM053027.1:328549358-328582352 GCA_028564925.1 Lithobates sylvaticus | reverse complement strand
CCAAACAAGTAAGGGTTGTTGAGAAGTACAAGTCAGGGTTAGGTTATAAAAAAATATCCAAATCTTTGATGATCCCTAGGAGCACCATCAAATCTATCATAACCAAATGGAAAGAACATGGCACAACAGCAAACCTGCCAAGAGACGGCCGTACACCCAAACTCACGGACCGGGCAAGGAGGTCATTAATCAGAGAGGCAGCACAGAGACCCAAGGTAACCCTGGAGGAGCTGCAGAGTTCCACATCAGGAGTATCTGTACATAGGACAACAATAAGCCGTACGCTCCATAGAGTTGGGCTTTATGGCAGTTGGCCAGAAGAAATCCATTACTTTCAGCAAAAAACAAAATGGCACATTTTTGAGTTTGCGAAAAGGCATGTGGGAGACTCCCAAAATGTATGGAGGAAGGTGCTCTGGTCTGATTAGCCTAGAATTTAACTTTTTGGCCATCAAAGAAAACGCTATGTCTGGCGCAAACCCAACACATCACATCACCCAAAGAACACCATCCCCACAGTGAAACATGGTGGTGGCAGCATCATGCTGTGGGGATGTTTTTCACCAGTCAGGACTGGGAAACTGGTCAGAGTTGAGGGAAAGATGGATGGTGCTAAATACAGGGATATTCTTGAGCAAAACCTGTACCACTCTTTGTGGGATTTGAGGCTAGGACGGAAGTTCACCTTCCAGCATAAAAATGGCCCCAAACACTTGAGTGGTTTAAGTGGAAACATGTAAATGTGTTGCAATGGCCTAATCAAAGCCCAGACCTCAATCCAATAGAAAATCTGTGGTCAGACTTAAACATTGCTGTTCACAAGCGCAAACCATCCAACTTGAAGGAGCTGGAGCAGTTTTGCAAGGAGGAATGGGCAAAAATCCCAGTGGTAAGATGTGGCAAGCTCATAGAGACTTATCCAAAGTGACTTGGAGCTGTGATAGCCGCAAAAGGTGGCTCTACAAAGTATTGACTTTAGGGGGGTGAATAGTTATGCATATTGACTTTTTCTGTTTTTTTGTCCTATTTGTTGTTTGCTTCACAATAAAAAAAAAAAAAATCTTCAAAGTTGTGGGTATGTTCTGTAAATTAAATGATGCAAATCCTCGAACAATCCATGTTAATTCCAGGTTGTGAGGCAACAAAACACGAAAAATGCCAAGGGGGGTGAATACTTTTGCAAGGCACTGTATATAGACCAGACCAAAATGAGAGACAAATGAGGAACAGAGGGACTATGTTCCAAATCAGGGACAGTCCCTCGATTTAGGGACATTTGGGAGCTATGCACTAACTGATGCTGGGGGGGGGGGACCGACTAACTGCCACTGACATCACCAGTGACACTAATACAGTGATACAGTCATCAGTGATAATTCTATAAAGGAATAGGAAATCCATCTGCGCTTAAGGTAACACAATTCCACTAAAAAAGCAGCTAGCATAAACTATTGTTGACAATTACCAAAGATATAGAAAAAATATAGAATGCAGTGCTGTTACATGTAAAAAAGTCCTTCAAAAGTATCCATACAGATCCAAAGTATAAAGAGCATCTCTCAAATATATATCAAATGTTCTTCTATAAGTGGTGAAAAGATCCTCCACCAATACCGCATCACACTGGGCCTCTTACCCTCAGATATAGACCACCAAATTATAAGCGGTCTAACAGTCAGGCTCCAAATTGACTTCACAGAGGTTATGGCTCAATCTTGGTCTCCCTTCTAGGATCTTCCCTCTAAATGCCTCCACCCCTCTCTCACAGGATCTGCAGCCTGACTCACCTCAGAGGCCAACCACACATCCTCCCCTAGCCCCGACCAATCAACACGAGCCTCGCAGCAGGTGGAGGCAAAGCCTGCTGCAAAGCTCATGTTGATTGATCGGGGCTCAGGGAGGGGAGTCTGGCCATAACCTCTGTGAAGTCTAGTGATAATACTATACCCTGTCAACGTACTAATGACACCGGCTGCGAAGGGGTTACCTTCTAGGGCGATAAAAGGGTTAACTGTGTGCCGAACAATGTGCAATCTGTGCTTATTTTACTAACAGATTTCTTTGTTTTGCAGGGATAAGAAACAGAGAGAGCACAGAGCCCTGTGTTGATTGCAGGGAAGCTGGCAGCAATGTACCAGTACGTCACTTTGCCTGCATGAGCCACATGTCCGCAGTACATTACAGGTGGGCAGGCAGCAAGTGGTTAAAAACAATTGAAGCCTCCAACAGTTCAGAAGTTCGCACTATAAAAATCAGTGGCGGTGCGTCCATTAAGGGCTCTCTCCAGCCACCCTCTCTATGACTAATGGATAGATTCATTGCATGCATTGCATGAATCTATCCATGGTCGCCGCCACCACCCTCTATTCAGGCATCCGGCCCCTTTTCGGATGCTAGATGCCTGAATTACAGCGGCAGGGGGTGTATTTTTTTAAACACCTGATTAGAGCCATAGGCTCTAAAAGGCTTCAAAAAAGGTGAACTCAGAGTGCGCTCGGAGTCCACCCAGGTGTGTTAGAAAAGCGAATGAATATTCGCTTTTCTAACACTGAACCACCTCTCCACCAATCTGGTAGCGCGGGTCTGATATCCGTCACCTGATTGGCTGAAAGGACAGGTGCTGCGATTGGACACCTATCAGGAGGAGGGGAGGAGATGCATGGAGGACACAGCTCGCCGATGTCTGACCCGCTGCAAGGTCCCACAGCTTGCTGCTGTCAACCGCTACCTGACCCACCACCGAGATAGGGTGAGTGGCGGGCAGACGGCGAGCGGGTGGGGGGTCACAGTGGCAAATTTTAATGGGCACAGTGGCGGGATTTGATGGGCACAGTGGTGGCATTTGATGGGGCACAGTGGCAGAATTTGATGGGGCACAGTGGCAGCATTTAAAGGGCACAGTTTGATGGCACAGTGGCTGCAATTGATGGCACAGTGGCTGCATTTGATGGCACAGTAGCTGCGTTTGATGGGCACAGTGGCTGCGTTTGAAGGGCATAGTGGCTGCGTTTGATGGGCACAGTGGCTTCAATTGATGGCACAGTGGCTGTGTTTGATGGCACAGTGGCTGCGCTTGATGGCACAGTGGCTGCGATTGATAGCACAGTGGCTGCGTTTGATGGGCACAGTGGCTTCGATTGATGGCACAGTGGCTGTGTTTGATGGGCACAGTGGCTGCGTTTGATGGGCACAGTGGCTGCGTTTGATGGGCACAATGGCTGCGTTTGATGGGCACAGTGGCTGCGTTTGATGGGCACAGTGGCTGCATTTGATGGGCACAGTGAGGCTGCAATCGAATTGAATTGAATTTTTTCCCCAAATTTTTCAGTTTGTTTGCGCCCCCCACAAAAATTTTTGAGCACCAGTCGCCACTGGTAAAAATGCACATGCAGCCTGCAAAACAGAATATTACAATGAATATTCATCTTTCCAAAACAATATAAATCTAAAAAAATAATTAGACAGTTGTGTCACAGTCTGTGAATCATAGAAATTTTCTGTCCCATGATGGCGATGATGTCACTCAGGTATTTGCTAAAGGGCTGTGTGACACATTAGGGACAAAAGGAAATCGTAAAGTGCGTGATTCATCAGACTTCGTATCTTTGACATAACCATGATTGAGCAACTCCCAGAATGATAAAAGGGCAGCCGGATCCCTGGATAGGAGTGTAGTATTACAGAGAAAAAAGGAAGTTGTGATAAAGACAAAGAGGGGCATGCAGGGGAGAGGAAGAAAAAATATAAAATGCCAGAATTAAAGGGAAAGAATAAAGGACAGGTATAAGTAAAAGATAATAACATAATTTCACATATTTTTGTATGTATAAGAGTGCAACAGGTCACCAAATGCTGCGGGAAAATTATATTAAAGGATGAGGCGCTAGTGATGTTCAGTGAATCAAAAATGCAAATACAAACAAATAGCAAGCTAAAAGTCCATATGTGATAAATCCAAACACCAAACTGTGAACACTCAAAATCGGTTTCCTAGTTCTTCACCACAAGTGCTCAAGAGATGGGTGGCCACTCACCAGAGAATTATAACCCCTTTTTACTGGAAGGTCAAACAAACGCTTCTGGAATACCAACTGATTCCACTAAATAGGATTTAGGTCTGGAGATATGCTTGGCCAGTCCATCACCTTTACCCTCAGCTACTTTAGCAAGGCAGTGGTCATCTTGGAGGTGTGTTTGGGGTCGTTATCTTGTTGGAATATTGCCCTGCGGCCCAGTCTCCAAAGGGAGGGGAATGAATGAATGAACAACTTATATAGCGCTACAATGCGAACTGAATCGCCTCAAGGCGCTGTATTGGCGTTTTGTTGTCGAGCTTCTAGAAGAGGTAGGTCTTGAGAGGGGAGCATGCTCTGCTTTAGTTTGTCTACACCAGTGCCCACCTGGTACCTCTCTTTCCTTCCCCTCTTCTGTTTCAGCCATTGGATTCCCAGCCCTAACTAAGAAGTTAGCCTCGCATGAGCCCTGTGTGTTAGCCAGTGACGTTTATACTATGGTTATTCCTAACCTCCGGGAATACATTATCCTATTTTAGTGTATGTGTTGGGAATATATTCCCTGCTTCATCTGTGTTAAATCAAGGTAGCTTGGACAAGGGTAGCGCTGAGTAAGTGCCTTTTTTTGTGTTGGTAATCAAACCAACCTTACTAGCCTGTAAACAGAGAACTGAAACCGGAAGTGATGTAATACACGTTGTTTTTGGCTTCATTCATCACAGAAGATGGGATGTTCCTCCCCTGCCCTCTGTCTGTAGCCGACCCAACTGCTTGCAGCGGTCTCAGGTCCCCCAATGGCACAGGAGAGCCCGGGAATGGTGACGAGTGGTGCTGGTAGTGGTGGTAGGGGGGGGGGGGGGTGCTTCCATGTCCCGTAAAAGCGATTAAGCAGCTGTAGAGCCACTCAGGTCACTTTCACATGAAAGCCCATTGCCAGCTGAAAAAAAGGTACTAAGATCATGGCTACAGCTGCAGTCATGATCCTGGTACACCTGTGTCTGCCTGAGGCCGTATGTGTGTGTATATATATATATATATATATATATAAATATATATATATATATATCAGTGTCTTGAAAAAATATTCATACCCCTTGAAATTTTCCACATTTTGTCATGTTACAACCAAAAACGTACATGTATTTTATTAGGATTTTATGTGATAGACCAACACAAAGTGGCACATAATTGTGAAGTGGAAGAAAAATGATAAATGTTTTTTTTTATTTTTTTTACAAATACATATATGAAAATGTGGCATAACATTTGTATTCAGCCCCCTTTACTCTAATACCCTTAACCAAAATCTAGTGAAACCAATTGCCTTCAGAAGTCACCTAATTAGTAAATAGAGTAGTGTGTAGTTTAATCTCAGTATAATTACAGCTGTTCTGGGAAGCCCTCAGTGGTTAGTTAGAGAACCTCAGTGAACAAATGGCATCATGAAGGCCAAGGGACACACCAGACAGGTCAGTGATAAAGTAGTGGAGAAGTTTAAAGCAGGGTTAGGTTATAGAAAAATATCCCAAGCTTTGAACATGTCACAGAACACTGTTCAATCCATCATCTGAAAATGGAAAGAGTATGGCACAACTGCAAACCTACCAAGACATGGCCGTCCACCTAAACTAACAGGCTGGGCATGGAGAGCATTAATCAGAGAAGCAGCCAAGAGGCCCATGATAACTCTGGAGAAGCTGCAGTGATCCACAGCTCAGGTGGGAGAATCTGTCCACAGGACAACTATTAGTTGTGCACTCCACAAATCTGGTCTTTATGGAAGAGTAGCAAGAAAAAAGCCATTATTAAAAGAAAGCAATAAGAAGTCCTGTTTTCAGTTTGCGAGAAGCCATGTGGGGGACTCGGCAAACATGTGGAAGAAGGTGCTCTGGTCAGATGAAACCAAAATTTTGATTTTTGGCCTAAAAGCAAAATGCTATGTGTCGGCGGAAAACTAACACTGCACATCACCTTGAACACACCATCCCCACGTGAAACATGGTGGTGGCAGCATCATGTTGTGGGGATGCTTTTCTTCAGCATTGACATGGAAGCTGGTCAGAGTTGATGGGAAGATGGATGGAGCCAAATACAGGGCAATCTTAGAAGAAAACCTGTTAGGCTGGGTTCACACCATTGCGAATTGGATGAGGGATCCCCGCACCCAATTTTCAATAGCAGGAGATTTTGACCGGCTGTCTATGGAGTCGGTTCACGTATCTTCGCAGCAGGTCCTGTGCGTCTTTTGGTCCATTTCAGGTGCAAATTCAGCCCAAAATTCGGGCTGAAATCGGACCTGAAATGGTGGACCAGCATGCAACGGACCCCTGCTCTGAGACAGATCCGTCTTATGCCCCGCAAAACTGTAATCCTTGAAGTGTCGTTTATTGGTACATCAGAGTGACAATAAAACAATAAAGCTGACACATTTCGGCAATAGCCTTAGTCGTAGATAACATCTAAGTGACAGATATACAGTAACACCAACATGTCAGAAAAAAATTCAAAAACAGAGTCACTGAGTTGGAAAAAAGATCACCCCTTATGTCAGTATTTTGTTGAACCACATTTTGCTTTAATGACAGCCTTTAGTCCTTTGGGATATGTCTACCAGAGGCTCTAATAGGCTTCAAAAAAAGGGTGGGCTCGGGGAACAGAGCACTGCGCCCTGAGCCCACCCAGTTGTGTGACAATAGCAAATGAATATTAGCTAATGTCCCACTGATCCTCCTCCCGGCCAATCAGAAAGCAGGTCCTGAGACCTAATCCTCCTCCCAGCCAATCAGAAAGCAGGTCCTGAGACCTGTCACCCGATTGTCTGAAAGGACAGACGATCCTATTGGAGGAGGGAGGAGACACACGGCGGAAGCCACCGTGATGCAGAGGAGGAAGAGACACTATGGAAGCCGCCACCCGTAGGAGTGCTGCCCGCCCGCGACCTAGATGAGGTAAGTGCGGGGCTGGAAGACTGACCAACCGACAGCGTGTGTGGGGGGTTGTTTGCTGCCCCCCCCCCCCCCCCCCCCCCCAAAAAAAAAAACAGCCACCACTGATCTGGTCCCAGGCTAATACAAGTATTAATGTAGCACTTGCTGAGTATGCTTACAATCATAGTAAACTTTCACTATTGCAAATAGAGTTTCATTTTTTTGGAAAACCTCTGAGGAGAAAAGGGAAGGAAATGTTTATTGTGCACATACCGAGAACAAGCACTAAACAAGTTGCATACTGTAAAAGAACACAGCAAATCCTGACAGAGGACAAGCACATATTTTACTATCTCTTGGTTCTAATGAGAAATATGTTTAATTGCTGTGTATGGCCACTCTATGGCTGATATATGATTGAATGTTAAAGTGGAACTTCACCCTCTCAGTCAACAATGACTATTTCTAATCCTCCTACTGCTGACATTAGTAAATAGATAGCAGGGTATACTATATTTACTTGTTTTAAACTTTTTTTTACATTTCTTCAGTTACTTCCTGGTTCCCATACCTAGGCAAATGATGTCATACATCCAATGAGTCTTCAGGAGGGGAGGAGAGGAGGAGGGGTTTTCTTAGCTAAGTACATCCTCCTGCATGCATGCCTGAACCAAGGGCAGGTGGATTCCAGGAAGTAAATGCTACATGAATCATCTGCCCTTACTCAAGATGACCATGGGCAGATTTTTTAGTTTGTGGTGCTCAGATGCAGTGAAGTTCCCCTTTACATGGTTGGTCACTCAGCATAGATTAATCTGTGAAATATGTGCCAGAAATGGAGCTTTCCATATGCTTGATCATTACATTTAATCCCTCATTTGGCTCCAGTTACTCAATGAATTAAGTTCAAAATACTAACAACAAAGAGATCCACAACTCGGGCCCCAGCTACATCACTAACCTAGTGTCAAAATACCAACCTAATCATTCTCTTCGTTCCTCCCAAGACCTCCTGCTCTCTAGTTCCCTTGTCACCTCCTCCCATTCTCGCCTCCAGGATTTTTCCTGAGACTCTCCCATCCTATGGATCTCCCTACCCCAATCTGTCCGATTATCTCCTACTTTGTTTGCTTTTAAACAATCCCTGAAAACCCATCTCTTCAGAGAAGCCTATCCTGCTCTAGAAGGATCCTATCAATATTTTTGGGATCCACCCTGCTGTCTAACTGACAGCTGGCTCCGCCTTTCAGCGTGTGGCTGAGAGTTGTAGACAGCTGTGCCAGCCCCTTCCACAGCCTGGCTCTTTAGTGAGTGCTGGAGGAGCAGAGCAGAGGGCAGTGAATGACAGTCACTGCTCTCCACTTGGACAGACCAAGAACTGAGTGATCAGCGGTCATGTGATTGCTCAGTTCTTGGTCTTAGAACCGGCATGGGACAGCTGCATCTCTACACGGATGCTGCAGCATGGAGGTAAATATGAAGGTTTGTTTTTTTCATATCCCATGCTTCTCCTTTAAAGATCTGTAAGGGCTTCCCATATGTGGGTACAGTTTTAACCTTTGCAGAGTGGACTGACTGATCCTGTGTAGGCTGGGTGGCTCAATTTCCAATTATATTGGCTAGTCTAATGTGTCCTTTTTTATAGGATATTAAACAATCAGGTGCTGAATAACAGATATTGTAGATATGTTTATTTAATGGCCACTTACGTTTGTATAAGGTCATCATACAACAGTTTTTTTTGCACTTTATGCACCCCAAAAGTCTGGCTCAAACTCCTAGTCTTTATAAAACGGATAATACATGTTGCAGTCTAATTTTTTAGTTTTAACAACTACCGTATGTAGCTTTAGGACCTACCTAAATAACGTATTCTACTAAGCCTTTGCAATTTGTTGCTGTGCTTTGCTAATCTATCAGATTAAATCTTTTCTTATATTATACTTTTTATTACATTTTAAGTCACAATTAACACAATCATTCACATTCTTATACAATGAGAATCACACAGTTCATCATTTCAGTTCAAATCTAAGCAAGAAATAGTATTAATGTGTAGCCAGCTGTACTTGTGACCAAACCTAGTAAAAGAACAACCTGATGCCAGTGCATCAACAAATCTACACTGTTTCAATCAGGCTTTGGAGCTGTTTTTGCTTCAAATGGGGAGTGATTTTCAGCAGGGAATAAAAATAGCCTACAGTATCCAATAATCAGCTCATGTATGTACACCTATAGGCTTTTACAATATGTTGTGATTTCCAGGTATGGTAGAAAGGCACAGTATTCATAAAGGATGAACTGCAGGCATAATATCTAAGAGTGAATGGAAATTGATCAATTACGCAACAGCAATTTAACACACAAAAAACAGCATTAAAGAGCTGCCATGTGACAGCACACTGTCATGTTAAAATTACAAAAACAGAGCATTAGTGTATAAGAAGAAAAAACATCATCAGTGTGCTTTAGAAAAAATGTTATGCATACAGATATCGGCTAAAGTAGGGGTGTAAAACTCAATTTAATCATGAGCTGCATCAGCAGTATGGTTGCCCTGAAATGGCCGGTTGTATCTGGGGTGCGCTATGTTCAGAGTGCAGGTTTCAGGAATGCATTATGTACAGAGTGCTGAGTTCAGGAGTACCTTAAGCACAGAGTACAGGGTTCAGGGGTGCGCTATGTACAGAGTGCACAGCTGAGGAGTGCCTTATGTACAGACTACAGGGATCAGGGGTGCACTATGTACCGAGTGCAGCTCCAGGGGCACTCTTTGCACAGGGTGCAGAGTTCAGAGGCATGCAATGTACAGAGTGCAGGGTTTAGGGGTGCGCTACGTACGGAGTCCAGGCTTAAGGAGTGCATTATGTACATAGTGCAGAGATCAGGATTAATCTACATACAGAGTGCAGCGTTCAGGAGTGCCTTAAGTACAGAGTACAGGGTTCAGGTATGCGCTATGTACAGAGTGCAGGGTTCAGGAGTGCCTTATGTACAGATTACAGGGTTCAGGGGTGCGCTATGTACAGAGTGCAGCTCCAGGGGCGCTCATTGCACAGGGTACAGAGTTCAGAGGCACGCTATGTACAGAGTGCAGGGTTTAGGGGTGCTCTACGTACAAGGTGCAGGCTTCAGGAGTGCATTATATACAGAGTGCAGAGTTCAGGATTACGCTAAGTACAGACTGCAGAGTTCAGGAGTGCCTTATGTACAGAGAACAGGGTTCAGGGGTGCGCTATGTCCAGAGTGCAGCTCCAGGTGTGCTCTTTGCACAGGATGCAGAGTTCAGAGGCACACTATGTACAGAGTGCAGGGTTTAGGGGTGCTCTACATACAAGGTGCAGGCTTCAGGAGTGCATTATATACAGAGTGCAGAGTTCAGGATTACGCCACGTACAGACTGCAGAGTTCAGGAGTGCCTTACGTACAGAGAACAGGGTTCAGGGGTGCGCTATGTCCAGAGTGCAGAGTTCAGGAGTGCCTTATGTACAGAGTACAGGGTTCAGGGGTGCGCTATGTACAGAGTGCAGCTCCAGGTGTGCTCTTTGCACAGGATGCAGAGTTCAGAGGCACGCTATGTACAGAATGGAGAGCTCAGGGGTACGCTGTGTACAGAGTGCAGGATTTAGAGGGGCACAGTGTGTAACCCCAACCTTCCAAAGCTTCTTTGCATCTCTACTCTCTCCTACCTGGCCTGGCTCTAGTACCTCCCTGTGTAGGCGGCTCTACTGCCCCCCTGTTTAGGCGGCTATACTCCCTGTGTATTCTGTTTTAGTAGCTCATTGTGTAGGTGGCTCCACCTTACAGGGAGATCATTCTCTCTCTCAGATCCAGGAGATCTGTCCCTGCTGTGAAGTATGTGCAGGGATCTGTTAGATTTGGGGGCTGCTGAGAGCAAAGCTGTCCTTGTAAACACAGAAGGCTTCTGTGTTTACAAGTGACAGCGGGGAGTGGGAGTGGAGGGTGAGAGTCGGAGGTGGCAGAATGGAGTTTCACCACGTTTCAGCTGCAAAACTGGGTGCAAGGGCCACATGATAAGGCCTGGTGGGCCGGACTGAGTTTGAAGGCCTTGTGTTTGACATATGAGGGTTAAAGCATATGTAAACCCTAGCAATAACTTCTCCTATTTGCTCCCTTGTAGTTTGATAAATATACCATTAATAGTATTTTGTTATATTTTTAGTTAAAAATAGGGAGGAAAAACGGTATAAAAACAAGAGTAGCCATAGAATATCAATACATCTTGTGCGAATAATGCTCCCCAAATACAAAGAGAGAGTGGCAGCAGCCTTTACTATAAATAAACATGAATAAAGCAAGACTTGCAGAGCATCAATTTATAAGCGCAAGTTGAAAATCTAAGACATAGAAGTTCTTTGTTTGTGTCAAGAAGACAACATTCGGGCAATCAAAACAATCCATACCTCTGGTGTCCTACCTCTTTGATCTAAGTCATATGAGCAGGAGGCCTGGCGTAAAAAAAAAATATATATATATATAACAGCCACAGCCTTCACTGTTCAGCCAGAGCCTACTGGAGCTCAACAAAATAGGAAGAAAGCACATAGAGACAAGAAACAAAGAGGAAAGAAAGAGAGAAAGGGAAAGGAAGAGGGAAGGAGATTGGAAAATGTGTATACTCTAATCCATAACCTCTGGACCTTGGTACAGGTCCACCAAACAGTATGTGTTTCATGTCGCCGAAATCCGAACAACCTCGGAAACAGTTGGACGGATATGATGGTAGACATTTTGCCATCCTAGCTGGAGTAAAGTACCAACGTGACAAAACTTTAAAAAAGTTTTCGAGGGCCAAAACATTGCGAGAATATTTAAACAGGGCCTTACACATTTTATGCCAGTCTCCTGGCTGCGGAGCAGAACCAAGGTCATTTGCCCATTTTTCGCAGTACAAAGGGATTTGCGGTCCATTGCTATTCAATACAGAGGAATAGATCAAAGAGATTAGACAATGAGTCATGGGATTGGTTCGACATCTGGTCTTGAAGGCAATGGAAAACAGTGGGTGTTCATGATGTTTGGTAAGGTGACGAATTTGTAGATATCGAAAACGTTCCGATTCAGGGATTTCATGTGCATCCCGTAAGTGTTGGTACGAACAGATACGTATTGCCGTAAGCAAAGAACAAACTATATCCAGACCCTTATGCTTCCACCATTGGAAACTATGGGGATCCTCCAACCTAGGTGGCAAGTGGGAACAGAGGGCAGGTGAGCAAAGGTAAGAGAGGGCAATGAAGGAATATCAGGCAAGCAGTGTATTTGATGGAATCCCAGACCAAAAGAGTATGGGCCAAAATTGGGTTTATAAGTTTATAAGACGGTTTAAGAATCCATGGTACAGAAGAAAGAGGAATTGGGTCAGTATCCAAGAGATCTATATCGGTCCATAAAGGAGTTACCTGCCTGCAGTTGGACGATGGGAGCGTTCTGGGTCGCCTTATAATAATGGACAATATTGGGAACTCCCCCAACCCATTCCTAACTTTCGGAGTAAACAGAAGTGATCTATTAAGCCATGGTCTGATCATACCCCAGATAAATTTTAAGATGCGACTTTGTAATATGCGAAGGACATGAGGGGGAACAGGGATAGGGAGAACCCTAAATGGGTATAATAGCTTGGGAAGGAAAGACATTTTGATAGCATTGATACGACTCATCCATGAGATATGAGGGACATTCCAAGTGTCTAACAGGTGTTTCAAAAAAAGATATAAAGGGGTATAGTTAGCGGTGTATAGAGATTGGAAAGAAGAGGTAAGATGAACCCCCAGATTTGGAAGCGAGGACGTCCACTGAAATGGGAATTGCATTCTCAAGGAATCGTAAAGGAAACAGGGTAATGAAACATTCAAGGCCTTGGATTTGGACGGATTAATATGGAGACCCAATATGGTCACATAGTTACCAATGAGGGAGAGGAGATTTGGCAGAGTAGTGTGTGGAGAGGAGGCGTATATAAGCAGGTCATTTGCTAACATCGTTAACTTTTGAGTTACGCCTGCCAACTCCACACCTTGTATGTTCGGATTAGCATGTATATGGACCACTAAAGGTTCTAGTGCAACAATAAACAAAAGTGGGGATAAGGGACAGCCTTGCCTGGTGCCTCTCGCGATAGAAAAGGTAGCAGACTCATAACCCATATACATCACTGAGGCCGAGGGAGAACTATATAAAGGATCAAACCAAGACAGGAACCTATCGCAGATAGATCCAGGAAAGAGTGTCAAAGGCTTTGCGAAGGTCCAGAGAAAGCAGCATAGGTTTCTGCCATCTTTGTTGTTCATAATGAGTAAGAAGAATTGTGTGTGGGATGTTATCCGCTACCTGGGAATGAAGCCCACCTGATCTTTATGGATTAGAGTGTGAATAACCCTATTCAGTCGAGGTGAAAGAACTTTAGTCAATAGTTTAAGATCAACATTCAGTAGAGATATCGAGTACAAGTTAGCCCAAGATTTTGTATCTTGATCCTGTTTAGGAATCATTACTATGCTAGCTTTAAAGGCTGTGGGGGTAAGGCAAGCTCTATCCCTGAGGCTATTGAACATAAAAGTGAGTGGTGGTACAACTATATCTGGTAGTGCTTTATAGAAAAGGGCTGTGAAGCCATCCGGGCCAGCCCGTTTGTTAACCTTTAGGTCCTGAATAGCCTGACGAACTTCTATCTCCGTGATAGGCGAACCTAGG
This sequence comes from Lithobates sylvaticus, assembly GCA_028564925.1. Classification (NCBI taxonomy): domain Eukaryota; kingdom Metazoa; phylum Chordata; class Amphibia; order Anura; family Ranidae; genus Lithobates; species Lithobates sylvaticus. Next base: position 328,568,695 of record CM053027.1, on the reverse strand, counting down.
GTGTCACGCATTGTGTGTCCGTTAGAGCCAAAAGGGAGGATTCAGATAGGAAGGTATTAATATCCGTGGTAGGATGGGCATCTGGGGCCAAATATAGTATAGACAGATGGTGTTGGAACTTGTCAAGAATCATAACCGGATTAGTGGTCCGTACCTGGAACCTAGTTAAAGTGAAGAAGCCGAACGTCTGGGAGCGCGCTTTGTTATATTTTTCAATAAGTGCCAAAAATACCAGTTAATTTTAGCAAAAATCTTGCGAGATGATAATTTCTTGCGCTCCCTGCCTGTGCAGGAGGGGTTTTGAAGCAGGGGGAGATGAATTAGGCAGGGCTGACACCACATGCTCAGGAATTCAAAGCTGTGTTGTCATGTCAAAAAAGAAGGTAGGATCATAGAATATATATGGGACGTAAACAGTTATTTTTCTGTTACTTTTCTGTACTTGCAGTGTGTTTAAAGGGATAAAACATGTGGAAATGTGTGAAGGTTGTCAGTTTTATGTATTATTAGTAGTCATTGATTCTTTATTTTATTTTAGTGAGTGTTTCAAGTAAATGAGGAGTATTAAAGATGACCCTTGTTTACGTCAAAAAGCATCACTAAAAGCATCACTCAAGAAAATGTGGAGAAGATGCATGAAATCATACTGCAAGATATTTCTTTAAAACTGAACTCCAGCCTAACCAGCATTGCACAAGTGTACAGACTCCTGTCCTGTACTGAAATAGCTTACTCTGATTTCAGTGCACACTGTGAGCTTATCACAGTATGCCATAGAAACTTCAGCAAGATAGAGTCCTTCTCATTTCCTGGCTGGGGGACATCCAGCGCCATCTAGTCCTTTCTTACCCAGGTTTACTGTCCATGGCCTTCTCCTTCCAATTATTGGATTTCATTTTTTTTCAATTATGGAGGCCCAGCTTCACATGGTTTTTACAAGGGAGGTCTGCATGAAAAATGTAGCCTACCTAGGAACTCCCACTCCTCCAGACTGGCACCAGCCTATCAAGAAATTGGACGAAAAAAAACAAGAGTTGATACCATTCTGAAAGAATATATTTTAATAAAAAGGTGTCACAAAACTACAGGCCAATCAGAAAAAAAACTGAATATGATGGAACATGTCACAGGACAGTCTTGCACTGTTCAAAGTCAATCCAGATACATTTCTTCAGGTCTATAACAGTGGATGAAACAAAGTAACACAACTACATCCCAAAGTCAACACAAACAAAACTATGGAAGCACTAAATCCAAAGAAAGTGAAATTAATTGCTTCTGCTAGAAAAGTTGTTGACACTATTGCTGTACAATGTGGAGGGGATGGCAATTGGTGAGCTACCTTATAATGGGCCACACCATCATTGGAGCGTATTATACACATTTGTTATGGGATATTTTACAAAATTTGAAGATTAAAGTTGGCCAGATGTGTGTAGTTGCATCAACATAACAATCCAAGCTTCAATTCAGTTGCCATGGCTGTCAATGTGGAGTTAAACATTTTCAACACCTCCCTAGTCACCTGATCTCACCTACTCTAATGAAGAACTTGTCTGGTGGACATGTTGGGTTTGACAAAGATGCTATTGATATTGCAAGAGGCTGTTTTGACACCCTTGACAAATCGTTTTATTTAAAGTAAGGTTGCACTGATACCGATACCGGAGTACTTGCACTTGTGTAAATGCTCTGACATACATGCACATACAAAAAGAATGTCATAGTGACTTCAGCCTGGGTTCACACAGGAGTGGTGCAGGAAAACGCATTTAATTCGGACAGGAATCGCACCACATTCCTGTTCAAATCATATGCGATTCTTTGCAGTGCGATTTGAGCCCATTCATTTTGTATGGGCTCAAACTGCACCACAAGGGTATCAGTAATTGGGATTCGCAAGTACTCAAGCACAAGTAAGTAAGAACTATATAGAGAGAAACACAAGCCCATTTATTTATAGTTGGGCTATAAACTCAAGAAACAATCATATAAAGATAGTGACAATGTATTTGATATTATTATTATACAAGATTTATATAGGGCCAACAGTTTGCACAGTGCTTTACAACATGGGGCAGACAGTACAGGTACAATACAATTCAATACAGGAGGAATCAGAGGGTCCTGCTCGTTAGAGCTTACAATCTAGGAGGAAGGGTCAAGTGATACAAAAGGTAATAGCTGTGGGGACGGAGGTGATGGAGAAAATTAAAGCGCAGTTGTTAGGTATGTAGCATGGCCCCCTTGAGGACTGCTTGGATTTACCTGCTCATCTGCATCGCCATGACCCTGTGAACATTCCAACCCACCTGACACTTTGGGTTCAGACATCATTGCAACACCTTTAAGTAGTAGGACAACACGCAATAAGTTTATATTCCGTTAACTGGAATATTTCAGTTAAGATATGATTGTACAAAGGTGGTAATTGTTTAATTGAGCTTGGGAAAACAGCACAAACACAGTTGAATGACTCCTCAAGAAAATGCCAGTTAAGACAGTTGGCAACAACAGATTATTATATACACATATGTACAATGGAGTACCACTTAAACCATAACCTGAAAGGATAAGCAGTTAATTATCAATTCTGACGATACTTCTAGAAAGAGAAACCCAGGCTGGCCTGTTTAACCTTTGATCCTAATGAGAGATGAAGCTAAACATGGATGGTATGAGGGCCCTTTGAGTAACAATGACAGAATGTCCCCGTTGCAGATCTGATGGTCTTCACCGGCAGTCAGAGCTCAATAATTGTATCCAATAAGGTGTAGTAACAAAGTGGTAGTATATCTGATGATAACTGTAGCTAAAGATACTTATGTATGGTGTTCAAATAGAGGTGCTGTGAAGTGTTCCCAAAGTAAAGCTGGCTGTGTACAGTATCCCAGTGAAACAACAAAGGAAAGGTTTGCAAAGTTGGGCAGTGGCCCTCTCACCAACGACCTGACCGATTTGATGCTTTCCAGCTAGCGAATCCCGGATGGACATCCTGGCTGCGGACCCCCTTGTGATGATCACACGTTGCGGAGCATGAAGCGTGGATTGTTGCACTGTAGAGGTGGTGCTGATTAGATGTTCGATGAACAGCAGGAGATGCTAGACCCCTTCTCGGTCAGGTGGGTTGACTGTAGACCGTGTGGTAGGCCGCAACCTCACTCCCCTTGCACGGTGAGATCCTTCACACATGAGGCCCGGAAGGAAGAGAGTGTGGGGCGGATCTCTGGTCTCTTTTATATCTCTTCCCAGCAATCCCTCTGGTGATAGCAAGGATCCCAGGGATATGTAGTCTGGGTGTACAGCCATGCAGGCGAATTTTAGTCCCACAATCCCTTTGGTTGGGCTCACTAAGATGATATCAGTCTAGTAATGCTGGGCACTGGAGGGACAATATGACACACAGACAGGGCAGGGAATAGCTGTTCATTGCAATTGTAGTCCATATTGCTACAGGTAAATGCAGGATAGGCTTCTCTGAAGAGATGGGTTTTCAGTGATTGTTTAAAAGCAAACAAAGTAGGAGATAATCGGACAGATTGGGGTAGAGAGATCCATAGGATGGGAGAGTCTCAGGAAAAATCCTGGAGGCGAGAATGGGAGGAGGTGACAAGGGAACTAGAGAGCAGGAGGTCTTGGGAGAAACGAAGAGAATGATTAGGTTGGTATTTTGACACTAGGTTAGTGATGTAGCTGGGGCCCGAGTTGTGGATGGCTTTGTTGTTAGTATTTTGAACTTAATTCATTGAGTAATGGGAGTCAAATGAGGGATTAAATGTAATGATCAAGCATATGGAAAGCTCCATTTCTGGCACATATTTCACTGATTAATCTATGCTGAGTGACCAACCATGTAAAGGGGAACTTCACTGCATCTGAGCACCACAAACTAAAAACTCTGTTTAATTCATTTATAATATTCAAAGCAAACTCCCCTATCCATCCACGTTTCCATTATTTCTTTTTCTGAGAAATCACGTTGAAAAACACCCCCTGGCATTTCTGCTCATGGTCATCTTGAGTAAGGGCAGATTCATGTAGCATTTACTTCCTGGAATCCACCTCCCCTTAGTTCAGGCATGCATGCAGGAGGGTGTACTTAGCTAAGAAAACCCCTCCTCCTCTCCTCCCCTCCTGAAGACTCATTGGATGTATGACATCATTTGCCTAGGTATGGGAACCAGGAAGTAACTGAAGAAATTTAAAAAAAAGTTTAAAACAAGTAAATATAGTATACCCTCCTATTTATTTACTAATGTCAGCAGTAGGAGGATTAGAAATAGTCATTGTTCACTGAGAGGGTTCTACTTTAACATTCAATCATATATCAGCCATAGAGTGGCCATATACAGCAATTAAACATATTTCTCATTAGAACCAAGAGATAGTAAAACATGTGCTTGTCCTCTGCCAGGATTGGCTGTGTTCTTATACAGTATGCAACTTGTTTAATGCTTGTTCTCGGTATGTGCATGATAAACATTTCCTTCCCTTTTCTCCTCAGAGGTTTTCCGAAAAAATGAAACTCTATTTGCAATAGTGAAAGTTTACTATGATCGTAAGCATACTCAGCAAGTGCTACATTAATACTTGTATTAGCCTGGGACCAGATCAGTGGTGGCTGTTTTTTTTGTTGGGGGGGCAGCAAACAACCCCCCACACACGCTGTCGGTTGGTCAGTCCTCCAGCCCCGCACTTACCCCATCTAGGTTGCGGGCGGGCAGCGCTCCTACGGGTGGCGGCTTCCATCGTGTCTCTTCCTCCTCTGCATCACGGTGGCTTCCGCCGTGTGTCTCCTCCCTCCTCCTCCTAGGCGTCCAATAGGATCGTCTGTCCTTTCAGCCAATCGGGTGACAGATCTCAGGACCTGCTTCCTGATTGACCGGGAGGAGGATCAGTGGGACATTAGCGAATATTCATTTGCTATTGTCACACAACTGGGTGGGCTCAGGGCGCAGTGCTCTGTTCCCCGAGCCCACCCTTTTTTTGAAGCCTATTAGAGCCTCTGGTAGACATATCCCAAAGAAATAAAGGCTGTAATTAAAGCAAAATGTGGTTCAACAAAATACTGACATAAGGGGGTGATCTTTTTTCCAACTCAGTGACTCTGTTTTTGAATTTTTTTCTGACATGTTGGTGTTACTGTATATTTGTCACTTAGATGTTATCTACGACTAAGGCTATTCCCGAAATGTGTCAGCTTTATTGTTTTATTGTCACTCTGATGTACCAATAAACGACACTTCAAGGATTACAGTTTTGCGGGGCATGAGACTGATCTATCTCACAGCAGGGGTCCGGTGCATGCTGGTCCACCATTTCAGGTCCGATTTCACCTGAAATGGACCAAAAGACGCACAGGACCTGCTGCGAAGATACGTGAACCGACTCCATAGACAGCCGGTCAAAATCTCCTGCTATTGAAAATTGGATGCGGGGATCCCTCATCCAATTCGCAATGGTGTGAACCCAGCCTAACAGGTTTTATTCTAAGATTGCCCTGTATTTGGCTCCATCCATCTTCCCATCAACTCTGACCAGCTTCCCTGTCAATGCTGAAGAAAAGCATCCCCACAACATGATGCTGCCACCACCATGTTTCACGGTGGGGATGGTGTGTTCAAGGTGATGTGCAGTGTTAGTTTTCCGCCACACATTTTGCTTTTAGGCCAAAAATCTAAATTTTGGTTTCATCTGACCAGAGCACCTTCTCCCACATGTTTGCCGAGTCCCCACATGGCTTCTCGCAAACTGAAAACAGGACTTCTTATTGCTTTCTTTCAATAATGGCTTTTTTCTTGCTACACTTCCATAAAGACCAGATTTGTGGAGTGCACAACTAATAGTTGTCCTGTGGACAGATTCTCCCACCTGAGCTGTGGATCACTGCAGCTTCTCCAGAGTTATCATGGGCCTCTTGGCTGCTTCTCTGATTAATGCTCTCCTTGCCCGGCCTGTCAGTTTTGGTGGACGGCCATGTCTTGGTAGGTTTGCAGTTGTGCCATACTCTTTCCATTTTCAGATGATGGATTGAACAGTGTTCTGTGAGATGTTCAAAGCTTGGGATATTTTTCTATAACCTAACCCTGCTTTAAACTTCTCCACTACTTTATCACTGACCTGTTTGGTGTGTCCCTTGGCCTTCATGATGCCATTTGTTCACTGAGGTTCTCTAACTAACCACTGAGGGCTTCCCAGAACAGCTGTAATTATACTGAGATTAAACTACACACAGGTGGACTCTATTTACTAATTAGGTGACTTCTGAAGGCAATTGGTTCCACTAGATTTTGGTTAAGGGAATTAGAGTAAAGGGGGCTGAATACAAATGTTATGCCACATTTTCATATATGTATTTGTAAAAAAAATAATAAAAAACATTTATCATTTTTCTTCCACTTCACAATTATGTGCCACTTTGTGTTGGTCTATCACATAAAATTCTAATAAAATACATGTACGTTTTTGGTTGTAACATGACAAAATTTGGAAAATTTCAAGGGGTGTGAATACATTTTCAAGACACTAATATATATATATATATATATATATATATATATATATACACACACACACATACGGCCTCAGGCAGATGCAGGTGTACCAGGATCATGACTGCAGCTGTAGCCATGATCTTAGTACCTTTTTTTCAGCTGGCATTGGGCTTTCATGTGAAAGTGATCTGAGTGGCTCTACAGCTGCTTAATCGCTTTTACGGGACATGAAAGCACCTCCCCACCACCACTACCAACACCACTCGTCACCATTCCTGGGCTCTCCTGTGCCATTGGGGGGCCTGAGACTGCTGCAAGCAGTTGGGTCGGCTGCAGACAGAGGACAGGGGAGGAACATCCCATCTTCTGTGATGAATGAAGCCAGAAACAACGTGTATTACATCACTTCAGTTCTCTGTTTCCTAACTAGTAAGGTTGGTTTGATTACCAACACAAAAAAGGCACTTACTCAGCGCTACCCTTGTCCAAGCTACCTTGATTTAACACAGATGAAGCAGGGAATATATTCCCAACATATACACTAAAATAAGATAATGTATTCCCGGAGGTTAGGAATAACCATAGTATAAACGTCACTGGCTAACACACAGGGCTCATGCGAGGCTGACTTCTTAGTTAGGGCTGGGATTTCAATGGCTGAAACAGAAGAGGGGAAGGAAAGAGAGGTACCAGGCGGGCACTGGTGTAGACAAACTAAAGCAGAGCATGCTCCCCTCCCCTTTGGAGACTGGACTGCAGGGCAGTATTCCAACAAGATAAGGACCCCAAACACACCTCCAAGACGACCACTGCCTTGCTAAAGAAGCTGAGGGTAAAGGTGATGGACTGGCCAAGCATGTCTCCAGGCCTAAACCCTATTTAGTGGAAGCAGTTGGTATTCCAGAAGCGTTTGTTTGACCTTCCTGTGAAAAGGGGTTACAATTCTCTGGTGAGTGGCCACCCATCTCTTGAGCACTTGTGGTGAAGAACTAGGAAACCGATTTTGAGTATCACAGTTTGGTGTTTGGATTTATCACATATGGACTTTTAGCTTGCTATTTGTTTGTATTTGCATTTTTGATTCACTGAACATCACTAGCGCCTCATCCTTTAATATAATGTTCCTGCAGCATTTGGTGACCTGTTGCACTCTTATACATACAAAAATATGTGAAATTATGTTATTATCTTTTACTTATACCTGTCCTTTATTATTTCCCTTTAATTCTGGCATTTTATATTTTTTCTTCCTCTCCCCTGCGTGTCCCTCTTTGTCTTTATCACAACTTCCTTTTTTCTCTGTAATACTACACTCCTATCCAGGGATCCGGCTGCCCTTTTATCATTCTGGGAGTTGCTCAATCATGGTTATGTCAAAGATACGAAGTCTGATGAATCACACACTTTACGGTTTCCTTTTGTCCCTAATGTGTCACACAGCCCTTTAGCAAATACCTGAGTGACATCATCGCCATCATGGGACCGAAAATTTCTATGATTCATAGACTGTGACACAACTGTCTAATAATTTTTTTAGATTTATATTGTTTTGGAAAGATGAATATTCATTGTAATATTCTGTTTTGCAGGCTGCATGTGCATTTTTACCAGTGGCGGCTGGTACTCAAAATTTTTGTGGGGGGCGCAAACAAACTGAATATTCATTCGCTTATCTAACACACCTGGGTGGACTCCGTGCGCACACTGAGTTCACCTTTTTTGAAGCCTTTTAGAGCCTATGGCTCTAATCAAGTGTTTAAAAAAATACACCCCCGCCGCTGTAATTCAGGCACCTGGCGTCCTGTCTCCTTCTCTAGGAATTATACACCATCTCCTGATGAAGCTGTTCCCCCAAAACATGTAGAGCTTGCTCCATTGCTATGTACCCCTCTATAGCCGTGTCCCCTGTATCTGGGCTTATTGGCTCAATACTTACAACACCAATGGCTATCATTGGAGATATCTAGTTTTTCACTGTAGAATGCTACAGTGTTGTTTTTTAAAATGTAATTTTAAATCTTAAATTGTTATAAATAAAATTCGTTTTTATCAGTGGTGCCTAGAAAGTACATTTTTCCACTTTCAACTTCTATTGTTATATGATTGGGACGTGGCACTGTATTATTGTAGGCACCCACTGTATGTAGCTTTCTGTTACAGCAAATTAATGTCTTGCAAGAGTCCTATACAGAGTTGCTGACTTAAAGCATAACTCCATGAAATTTTTTTTTTTACCCCATGCACCCTATCCTTCGATCCTCTGGAAAACAGCTCTCCCCACTGCAGTGGTAGACTGTTCATCAGGAACAGTCCATTCACAAGAACGCTAGTGTGCAGGGGGGGGGGGGGGGGGCAGGAGCGGCGGGGACCGGTCTTGAGCTCAGAAGATGGGAGAAGATCGGGTGCCGGCGCCGTCATCTTAACGAAGGAAACAAGCAGTGGAACCTTGCGCAGTGGAACCTTCACTGCCCGTTTCCTACTGCGCATGCACAAGTCGCGCGGCACTTTGTGAATGGCCCTGTTGTTTTCTAGGACACATGTCCCAGAGGACAACAGGGCAGCTAACCGAAGAGGAGGAAGTGCCGCAGAATAGGAAGAGGCAGATTAGGAAGACTGCCTAGCAACAGGGGTTTCTGGTAAGTAAAAACATTTTTTTGCAATTTTTTTAATATATTTTTTTAAGAATGTTAATGTTATTTTTTATTTTAGGGTGGCCCTCGGCTTTAAAAAGAAAACTGACTCAAATAACAAATAAGCATATGACCCCAGGTAGTTCGCAAGTGTTGCCCAAAAATGAATTCTGCATGCAGCTAGAACCACATATCAGTGGATGAGTAAGAAGCGTGAAAATTGTCAAATATTAAAATTACATACAAAACTTTTTTCCAGCTAAAAATCCATAATAATGGCCAAAAGCTTTGAAGATATATCTCACCTGGTATATATGTAATTGGACGATACCATATATATGTGCGCGGTATTTGTGCACTGGTGACAGTACGTATATATATATATATATAATATTATAATTTATTTTACATACTGTCACCATTCAGTGTCCCTAATTACCGCCACTCACTCTCAGTGTCCCTAATCACTATTGCAATGTCCCTGATCACCGCCGCCATACCAGTCATATTGTCTCTGATCACCACCACACCAGTTACAGTATTCCTGATCACCGCCACAGCAGTTACAGTATCCCTGATCACCGCAACAGCAGTTACAGTATCCCTGATCACTGTCACACTAGGTACAGTGTCCCTGATCATTGCCACCCCAGTCATGTTTTCCCTAATTACTGCCACATCAGTTACAGTGTCCTTGATCACTGCCACTCCAGTTACACCACCACACCAGTCATATTTTCCCTAATCACTGCCACACCAGTTACAGTGTCCCTGACCACCGCCACAGCAGTCACAGTGTCCCTGATCAACACCACTGCAGTTATTGTGTCATAAAGAGGACTTGTTCACATGTGTAATGCTCTCTGAAAAGCCATCTATGTTCGAGTCGCTCTTCAGAGATTATTTAAAAGCCAATGAAGAGGCGATGCAAAGCTTATAACCACATGCTTCAACCCTTTGGACCCCGCAAAAGCAAACCCATTCAGTTGAGTAAGTCACAATTGGTGGGAGTACAGGTGGTATAATTCCTGCCACAGCTCCGAAGCTAAGCATTGCAGCCATGGCAGGTGTACCGCCCCAGCCGCTGCCTCTGCAGCTAAAGGGGGTAGTTGTTCGGTCTTTTATGTTTATTTATCAAAAAAAAAAAAAAACTGTGGTGATGAAATACCACCAAAAAGAGCTCTATCTGCGGTTCATTGACTGTACTTGAATAACAAAATAAAAAATATTGAAAGTTAAAAAGAGCTCTATCTGTCTAAAAAAAAAAAAACATTTTATTTGGATACAGTGTCGCATAACTGAGCAATTGTCATTCAAAGTGTGGCACCGCTGAAAATGTAATAATGGTATGGGCAGGAAAGGGATGAGGTGGCTAAACACTGGAGAAAAGCTTGGGCCTTGATTTAATTAAGTTCTTAAAGTGTATCTAAATACTCACACAAAAATGTAATATATTGCAGTTTAACAGTCTTTAGATGAAGTGGTCACATTATTTTCCATTTTCTGGCTTTTTTTATTATTTTCACCGTCTGTCCTAGTGTGACAGCTCTCACTCACTGCACTGCATCTATGAAGGAGCAGTGTTGTCACCCTGGGATAATTTGGACCTACCTCTCTACCTTTGTTACATGCCAGAGGTAAAAAAATTAAATGCAACTGCAGTCTGTTAGTGGAAAATGGCTTCCAAAGGCATATACTTATATGTGCCAAAATGATATACAAAAATACAGAGGAGCCTATAAGAGGATCAGTTGTAATGACATAGTGACAAAAGCTAATTGAAACATGATCACCTAAAGCAGTGCTCGGAGCCACACAATACAATGCACAATGGCTCAAAGCACTTAATAGATATATCTCATTGTTATCCACATCTAGCCAACTATAGCTCCCCAGTGTCACACTCCTTATTAACACTTCTCCCATCAAGTGTTACCGTCAGACATGGGGAAATGTTTCTATAGACGTATCAACATGGAATCATCAAATTGTCCTCCGACAGCAAAGCAGCTAACCTGGTGAGATGGCTGGCTCGCATATACACACACACCATGGCAATTACAGTTTTATTTTCAAAGCCTACATGGCTATTGCCAGGTCTCTTAAGGAAGAGCCAGTATCTGTTGGTTTGGAAATTGTTCTCTACTGAGATACATTGGAGAAAAGCTGTTTAGTGAGCTTGCAATTGTTAAGCAGACATAGTTAGCTAGGATTGTAAAAAAAAATCATATTTTATTGATTACAACATAAACAGTAATTTTGCTGAAGACATAAAATGGTGGTATCAATCAATTGCAAGAAGATGGGATCAAAATTGCTCCATCAAATGTGACAGAATAATTTGATCACCTTCGACAAAGATGCTATTTTTTCCTGTTTTAAATGAATTTCAATTTAATCTTTCAATTAACTGTACAAAGGATGTACATTTATTGCCCAGTTTGACAGTATTTGACAGTTTTGACTGTATACTGGTGGCCAATCGAACTTGTGAGTGGTAGATTGCTTTGTTTTAGGTGATTACTGGGACTGGGGTTTCAAGATATGCTGTTCAAGCTTGTTTGAATAAGCACAAAGAAACAGGCAACGTTCAGGAGTGCAGATGCAGTGGTCAGCTATGGAAATGTAATACAGCAGATGAAAGGCACATCGTGCTTACTTTATTATATCATCGGAAGATGTCCAGCAGTGCCATCATCACAGAACTTGTGGAAACCAGTAGGACCCAGGTGTGCTCATCTACTGTCCGGAGAAGTCTGGCCAGAAGTTGTCTTCATGGAGGAATTGTGGCCAAAAAGCCATACTTCTGACGTGGAAACAAGGCTATGCGACTCAACTATGCATAAAAACATAGGAACCGAGGTGTAGAAAAATGGCAGCAGGTGCTCTGGACCGATCAATCAAATTTTTAAATATTTGGCTGCAGCAGGAGGCTGTTTGATCACCGAAGGGCTGGAGAATGGTACAATAAAGAGTGTCTGCAGGCAACAGTGAAGCATGGTGGAGATCCCTGCTAGTTTAAGGCTGCATTTCTGCAAATGGAGTTGGAAGTTTGGTCAGGATCAATAGTGTCCTCAATGCTGAGAAATACAGGCAGATACTTATCCACCATGCCATTCCACCACAGTGGAAGATTGACCCCAAATTTATTTTATTCAGCAGCAGAACAAGGACCCCAAACATACAGCCAATGTAATTCAGAGCGATCTTCAGCGTAAGGAACAGCAAGAAGTCCTGGAAGTGATTGTTTGGCTACCATAGAGCTCTGATGTTAACATCATCTAGTCTGTCTGGTATTACACGAAGAGACAGACGATTCTGAGGAAGTCTACATACACAGAAGATCTGTGGTTAGTTCTCCAAGATATTTGGAACAACCTACCTCCCGAGTTCTTTCAGAAACTGTGTGCAGGTGTACCTAGAAGAATTGATGCTGTTTTGAAGGCAAAGGGTAGTCGCACCAAATATTGATTTGATTTGGATTTCTCTTTGATTAACTTACTTTCCATTTTGTTAATTAATCAAAATAAACTGTATTCTTAATTTACAGCATTTTTTCACACCTGCCTAAAACTTTTGTACAGTAGTGTATATATATTTTCTCAATATGTTTATTAAAGGTTAGAAGCATATCTGGCTTAAGGGTAATTTGGGAAAAATCTGAAGCATTAAAAATAAACTTGAATGCCCTTCGAAGTCAAAAATGTCAGTACCATTTTATATGGCAAAAGATATGCTTCTAACACATCCCAGCTTGTGAAAATCCCACCATATATTAAGGATGAAGGTGGGAATCCTGTTGGCCACATACCAACAGGGGTTTCTGAATTTCTGAATACCTGAACAGTAACTGCATCTCATAGGACTATTCGACCTACAATTTGCCACCTTGCTTCTAAAGCCCCATACACACGGTCGGACAATCCGCGGACCAGGTCCGTCGGACCATGTCCGTCATACTTTGTCCGATGTTGGTTTTGCGTACACACGGTCGGACAAAGTTGTCGGAAAATCCGATCATTCTGAACGTGGTGACGTTTGTTGCCTACGACGGGACTACGTAGAGGCTAGTAGCCAATAGCTTTGGTCTTGTAATGTGATCTGAGCATGCGTAGCACTTTGTCCGGTCGGACAACCGTACACACGATCGGATTTGGTGTGATCGGACCGGGTTGACGGCAAATCTTTCCAGCAGGAGATAAGACTTTGTCCGACGGACAAACCGACGAACACTGTCCGATGGTGCATACACACGGTCTGATTTTTCAACAACCTTGTCCGATCGGACCAAATTGATGAAAAAGTCCGACCGTGTGTATGGGGCTTTAGGCTTTTCCATTAATGTTTCTCGAGTTGGGTGGTGCCTACAGGGCCACCCATGGCTTAAAATGTCAGCTGATTCAGCAGGACTTGGCCAAACTTTGCACAATGAGGCACTTTTAGAAATGTTTAGTAATTGCAGTCTATAAATAGATATGTATAGATAATTGGAGGGTTTTTATTCCTTGCATATCTTATTTTTTTTTTCCTTCCCATTTTTCTCACGGTGGCCATTTTGAGATGAATCTATTGCCCTTACTTCCTGGAACTTTGAATTCTGGGCCTGCCTCCTGGAATATGTGGGAGGAACTGCATGCTAATGTGATTTTTGGTAAAAGGGGGGGGGGAAGGATCACTTTGTGTTTGAGAATGAGGGGGGGGGGGGGGGTAGACCTTTCTGACTCCTTGAAAAAACAAGGGCCTTGGGAGAGTTGGATGTGAAGTGAGATTTTACTTGTGATGAATAGCAGGCCCATCAGTGTGAAAGCAGACCTATACTATAATGCCCAGTGTATTGCTTCACACTGACATGAAGATCTCTTCTTTCCTGCTGCTGGCACCACTCTGGAGACTGCTAGCTAGGATAAGAGGTGAAGTGCAGTTGGCATCACTCCGCATGGGAAAAGGGCAGCTCCAACTTTACAAGTAGTCCCTCTGCATTGCACTCTGTTTGATGCTCTGGAATGACAGGTCAGCAAACCCAGACCAAGATCTACTAGTCACCTGTTCGATTATGATCTAAAGGTTGCTGACCCACACCCTATTATGTATGATGCATGCATATTCTTAGCCCCCAAGTGCATAACTTTACATTTATCAACATTAAACCTCATTAGCCACACAGTTGCTCAATTAAACAGTGCATTGAGGTTGGCTTGTAAGTTGGGGACATCCTGTAAAGACTTTATTTCACTTCATGGCTTGGTGTCATTTGCAAACACTGAAATGGTACTTTTAATCCCAGACCCTATATCATTTCTAAAGATATTAAAAAGTAAGGATCTCAACCAGTCCTGGACTGGGACAAAAAATAAGACTGGGCTTTTTCAGACTGAGCAGCCAACTTTTCCAGGGACCCGGGTAGCTGGTGTCGGTCCTCCACACTGTAATGTGCAGAGAGACTGTGATTTAAAGGGAACTGCACTGTAAAGAGGGCACTGCAATGATTACAGTGCCCCTTTACAGTGCAGTCCCCTTTATATTACAGTGTCCCAGTCCTATTGTGGCCATACAATGCTAGTACTGTCTGTCTACTATTGTGCCCACACTGCCCAGTGACACTGACCTGCTCTCTCTCTGGTGGTGCTGGACAGCATGGCACTCTCTCTCTGGTGGTGTGGGTACAGCGTGTCTCTGGCTCTCTCTGGTGGTGTGGGTACAGTGTGGCTCTCTCTGGTGGTGTGGGTACAGTGTGGCTCTCGTGGCTCTCTCTGGTGGTGCGGGTACAGCGTGGCTCTCGTGGCTCCCTCTGGTGGTGCGGGTACAGCGTGGCTCTCTGGTTGTGCAGGTACAGCGTGGCTTTCCTGGCCCTCTCTGGTGGTGTGGGTACAGTGTGGCTCTTGTGGCTCTCTCTCTGGTGGTGTGGGTAAAGCGTGGCTCTCGTGGCTCTCTCTGGTGGTACGGGTACAGCGTGGCTTTCTCTGGTAGTTTGGGTACAGTTTGGCTCTCTCTGGTGGTGTGGGTAAATTGTGTCTCGCTCTGGTGGTGTGGGTACAGCATGGCTCTCGTGGCTCTCTCTGGTGGTGCGGGTACAGCGTGGCTCTCGTGGGTCTCTCTGGTGGTGCGAGTACAGTGTGGCTCTATCTGGTGGTGCTGGGGCTATTCGTTTCCCCAGCACAGTCCTCTCCTTCTTTTTCCATGTCTCCTGTAGTAGCTGCTACAGTGTAGCACTCCTCAGCTTGTTACCAAGTTTTCTCTTTTTCCTCAAGCAGAGTGCATGCTGGGGACTGTATACGGCTCCTTGCTAAGAACAATTGGGCCATCAATCTCCGGGACTACATTTCCCATGATGCCCCTCTAGTTTCTTCTGATTGGCCATCCACTATGGCCAATGGGGAAGGAAGAAGAACAGGCAGGAAGCTTTCTCTTCTCCCATGCTGCTGACATGAGAAAGGGGGGGCAATCAGGGGAAACATCCTGACAGTGGCCCGCAGCTCCCCCCCCCCCGTGCCACACCCTGCGTGGACGCCCATGGCTGGGGGAGAAGGATTGGTCCATAGGAACGGAGAGCGAAACTTTCAGTGTCAGCTCTGAGGCTGAGCTGTGTGTGAGAGAGACACACAGTTCAGCCCATACAGCCGCTAGTTCCCCTGGAGAAGACACAGGCATGACCCCATAGCGGTGGGCAAGCGGCGGCCACGATCTGTGTTGGCCCTGTCCAGGCTGTGGTCGCCCATTTACCTCCCGCTGTGTGGCCTGATCATCAACATGCCACGGAGCGAGCGGCCCTGGCCCACCGGGCCTGGTCTCAACACTGAACCTTGGGGTACACCACTGATAACCTAGACCATTCAGAATAAGAATCAATAACCACTACTCTCTGAATTCTGTATTTTTTGAGCCAATTTTCTATCCATTTACAAACTGAAGGTGGTTTTGTTCTATCTCTCGAGATTACCCTTAAAGCGGTTCTGCACACAATTATTATTTTTTTTTCTTCTCCTGTTAAAAAGTATTTTAAGTCAAACGTTAAACTCACTCACGCACTGACTCCTGGGATGAATGACACCAGATCCCAGGAGACAGTGCGGCAATCAAAGGAAGTGATGCGGCTCCCAGCACAAACCCCACCCACACCCGCAGAGACAGAGGAATGGGTGCATAGACCGGGCCAGCAATTACAAGGTAAAAAAAAAAAACGCCATTTAGTACTCTATGCCAGATTTGGAAGGCAATGAGATCTATGCAAAAAAGTGTGTGCGGAACCGCTTTAATGAAGGAGAATATTGGGGCATAGTTTCTCTCATAGAGTATTTCACTGAGTTTGATTCCTATTCAAATATGAAAGTCTATTGTGGAGAGGCATCCATTTCCATAGGTAGAGAAATTTAAATATATTTATGCAACTCATAAATCCTGCCAAAGTCGGAGGGCTCACCAAAGTCTTTTAATTCCAACATAAGGTTTGGTGACCTCATCTGTGGTTCTGATAAATAAAATAGGATGTAATCTGCGTATGCAGACAGTTTGTGTTTAGAGACAAATATATTTTTATTGTACATAAAAATAAGAGAACAAAAGAGGTAGATCCTCATATTCTGCTTTACAAGTTGTATAGTACAAATTATGTATCGAAAATAGGCATAACATAATCATAGGTAGCGTACCAATAAAGGTATGTACCCCAGGCAAAATAAGAACATAGACACATAACCTAGTGTAAGGAGAACCAAAGCAGAAAAAGAAGTAAGAAAAAAGAAAAAGAAAGAAAGGGGGGAGGAGAGCAAAAGTTTCAGATGAGGTTGGGGGAGGAAGAAAGAAGAGGGTTTGAGCGAACCTTGGGGGTCTAACCTATAAGTAGTGGTCAAGGTGTGCTATCATATTAGTCAGCAGGTAATAACATATTTTTCAGGGAGTCTGAAGTGGAAAAGTCTATCCAGATAAGCCACAGAACCTTAAACTTTTCAAACGTGTCGTTTTATCTAGAACCAGCATCTCCTCCATTCGCATTATATCATTTACAGTAGAAACCCACAAGGATAATAGAGGGGTAGTGGTCATTTTCCAGAACAATGGGATTAGTTGTCTGGCAGCTGACAGGAAAAAAACGCAGTAAACTACGTTTCTGAGATGCCATGGGGCCTGGAAGCATAGATAGTAGTGCTAAGACAGTTTGTGTTTAGTGGATCCCACAGTAACCCTATGTATGTTTGGGTTAGCTTTTTATTTTACAGAGTAGTACTTCAAAGATTAGTTCAAATAGAATGGGGACAGTGGGAAGTCTGTCTGGTACCATTCCTAAGCCTTACTATACAGCCTTACTATACTATTGCAGCCTTGACTATACAAGACAAGGAACCAGTAAAAATATTGGGGCTGAGCCTTAAGGTTCATAGGATTTCTTCTAGGAAGGACCAGTCTACCCTGTCAAATGCCCTTTTGGCATTCGGGGAAGGCTAAGTGGTTGGGCATGCATGCAATGCATACGTTGAGGACTCTAAAGGAATTGTCTTCAGCCTCTTTACCCATGATGATACTGCTTTGGCCCGTGTAAATTTTGTTCAGTAGGAGGGGTTTTAATCTCTTTGCAATTATTTTATTTAAAACTGTGTGTAATCCCTGCCCTTTTTTAGGATCACACTAAAGTGGGTTAAAAGGGCTTCTTTGGGGAGAGGGGTGCCTTTAGTTAAAAAATGTAAACATATGCTCATGTGGGGCAATGAGAGGCACAGGTATTTCTTACAGTAATTTTTATTGTAGCCATCAGGTCATGGACTTTTCCCATTGGGGAGTTCAACAATGGTGGCCTCAATTTCGAAGAGAAATATCTGGCTTTCTAAATCAGTGATTATTTCCTTTGGGTAGCACTGAGTAGTGTATATTGTGTAACGTATTTGGTTCCTCAGGTCTTTCTTATGGTTTCAGATTGTATAGTTTTTACAAGAAGTTGAGGAAGTGTTCAGCAATTTGCAACATATGCAAAGTTGTCTTCCCAGAACGAGGGAGATTTTATGGACATGGCTGATCCCCCTCTGTTTTCTCAGAGCCCTGGTCAGCATTCCTCCTGATTTGTTACTGTGTTCCTAGAACCTGTGGACTATACATCTCAACATGGGTTGATCTAGGAGTTGTAATGGGTTTTGTCATAGCGTCTCCAAACATCTCTTGTTTTCTTTGCAGACCGAGCCCTCCAACGCCTCCCCGGCTAAAGCCTCGTACACACGATGAGAATATCGGACGAATTATCGTTTTTTGAATGCTATCTCATATTGAAAATTAAAGAGTTTACTAAACTTACGAAATATCTTGTACGACAAAATACAACTTCAGAAGTGTTGTATTGTATTTTAATTTATTCTTTCGTTTTTGAGCATCCGTGATCTTGCTCTTCCGATTTTTTTCAGGCCAATATTGCATTGAATAAATGAAAATCATAAGATCTGGTATCATACAAGAAAAATGTTCATGTTTGTCCCTTATAATTGCAGATAAAGTGTCGTGATCGGCTCTCGAAAGCTGTGTACTAAAATTTCAGATTATCGTACGATCGCTTTGAAAGCTGTATTTTTCTCAGATTTTCTGATCGTGGGTACTAGGCTTTAGATATGCCAGCAAGTTTCACAGCTTCAAAAGCCATCCAGTTACCCACCCGCCTCTGTCAATTTGGTGCTTGCAGGGCCATCCATGGCTCAAAGTTGGACTAATTTAGTTGGAATTAGGCAAAAGTTGAGCGGTCTTTGGGCTCCTTAAAGTAGAAGTGGTCAGTGTATAAGAGATCATTCCTGGAGTAGGTCTTATAGACCTTTGAATACTAGCTTTAATCACACTGAGAGGTATGAGTTGTTCTCCAGCAATCAATAAGGTGCAGACAACTTTATACATTTAAGTATGCTGCTGACAAGATTTAAAGTACTTTAACAAGCAGATGTTAAAGGTAGACTTTATACAATAGACAACCAGATAACGACCACTGAAGCTAACAATGTACTGTTAATGAAGTTAATGATGCAAATTGCAAGCTCATTTTGTATAAAGGTGTGAGATCAGTACCATTTGGTAGTAGAACATTCTTTTGAAAAGCAAAGTATCGTTTAAGCAACTGTTTTACAATGACAGGATTTCAGACTATTTACTGGTTACCAATTTTAGAAAATAAAACTGTTTTTAAAAATTCACCTTTCTATTGCAATCTGCAACCCTAATTTCTTAAAACTGGTAAAAATATTCAAGCATC